>JAPYYV010008592.1:0-11518 GCA_030522625.1 Copidosoma aretas | reverse complement strand
AACCGATCGTTACCTAATTTTTTTACCAGCACTGTTGGTTTAGGGCAACAAATTAGCAACAAATTAGCAACAAATTATGGTGTTTTTAGTTTTGTGGCCTTATGATGTGGCTGCTATCATTTGAACTGAGTTAGAATACCTCAACTATACAAGAAGCTTACCTATATACACGCACTGGAGACTGACGTGTTTTTTTGCTAATTTTGACTAAAATTCACTATTATACAATATCGTATATCTTTGAAACAAAAAAACTTTGTAGTGAAATCGCTCTAGGTCTTTGTTAAGGATGGTATTTGCAATAGAAATACTATAAAAAGAAATTTTTTCCATTAACTTTGGTTGCAAAAAATTTTGAAGTTGATTTGAGCCAGTTACGGCAGATTGGCAGAATCACCCATATACATATGCATATGTTTGAGGCCGTTTAATTCGTTGAGCGGAAAATTCAAATATTCAATTCCTATTAGCTGGTTCCATAACATAACCTCTCTCATTGGTGGATTCTATAATTATAATTCACGCTGAACGAATTTTTTCATCGATAGTTGCTGCATGTATATGTTGTACTGTTGTACAGTGTGCATGTATTATATTATAGTCACGTGGTTATCACGGGGGGGGGGGGGATAAACAAGCACCACACACAACAATCGGGCCGATCGGGCGTCTGCTAAATAGGGTAGTTATACCGCAAACAGTTATGAATTTACTGCCCCGCCACACACATTTGACATTTGTTATCACGGAGTATTATTAAGTACGTGAGAAAAACCTCTCACCACTATAAGGGATAAGAAGAAGTTAGGGAGAGATCGAAAGATGAGAAAATTAAAAATTGGAAAACGAACCGAGCGACATCGGCAACGTATGAACGAAACCTAAACCAAATCAATTTAGAAGTTATGGTTACAAAGCTAAACTTATGGGGCATTGAGGCATGGGGCTCTGGGTTTTTTGGGAAAGACTAAGGAGTCGTGCAGCCCTTTGTAGATACATACCTACAATATAACTGTAGGTATAATAAGTAAAATAATCCAAAGAGAGCTGTGCATAAGTAAGTAACTCTTAGAGTTGGGGGGCCTTGGGGCGCTGGAAATTGTATACCTATAAAATTTTTTGCATGATGCAGGATGCTGGGATCCAGATGATGGATAGATTCGAAATTGATTCTGCAGTCAACCACTTGTATCTCCTACTAATAAGCATATATAACCATCAAGAGGCAACAGTTGTTGAATGCTTGCTGCGATAACATCTTATATTTATATTACATTTATGACAGTTAATACTGTTATGTTAATAGACACTGCTGCACGCACCGACACACGTGAACGCACACGCCAATAATAACGAGAGCCAAAACCCAAAACCCTGATATTCTGCAGCATCAGCTGCTGCAACAGTGCAGCTATATATATAAGTGTGTAATATATGTATATATAATATACTATTATATGTACAGTAACATATACCTATAGGCTTGGAGTTTCGGAGTCGTAAGTTATTGTGAAGTTACAATAAGTAAGTATAATATAATGAATCTGAACGAAAAACCGAAGCTTCGCCCAGCATCTTTGGAGCGCGCAGTCCCGCGGCTGTGAGAGCGAGAGAGCTCATGCCAGCAGCACAGCGGCTCGTTGCATGTCGCCGATCCGACGACGAGGAGGAGGAGGAGGACAACAACCGGCCGCTCCCCGCGTCACCAAATTAGTGTACAGCTGCAGCAGCAGCACCAGCTGATCGCCGACGGCCGACGGATCATCATCATCATCATCATCATCACCACGGTCGGGAGCTCTGCAGTGGCTGCACGGGCGCGCGGATTGGCCATGCCGCTGCCGTCCGTAGCTGGGCTCGGGAGGCCCGTCATCGTCGTCGCCGCTGTGCTGCAGATTGTCTCCCGCTGATCTCGCGCTACAGCGAATTAGTAGCCAGTCAGGATGAACAACGGCGCCGCGGCCGCGAGCTCGCCCACGGGCACAGCAGCCGTCGCCGGCGAGGACTGGACCGAGTTCTGCGACAGGCAGGCCAGGTACGCCGCGCAGGAGTTCGCCCGGGCGTTCTGCACGTACATCAACGTCGAGCTCAACGAGACAGCGAGGGCCAATCTATCGTACAAGGACTTTCTCAGGAAGTTCTTCGAGAGGTTCTGCGACCACTTCGAGGTCGAGTACAGCAAGCGCTCGGTCAGGTAATAATGCGATAGGGGGAATCCTCCGTGGCATCGCTTGCTTGCTTGATACAACGTTGTTTCAGTGGATACCCGGGGAATTTGGAAGCCCCGCTTGACGAGTACTTACTTCGCTTTGATTCATTTTTTTATTTTCTATTTTCTTATCTTTCTTGCTTCCCCACTGGAGTGCCCGAATTTCAGACGCGACGAAATGTTTTCTTAATCATCCAACAATTGTTATTAATTATTACAGAAATTATCTGTAAATAGTACGTAAATAAAGAATTTTAACGAGGTATAATGAATGAAACGAAAACAATTGTGTTCTCTCGTTTTTGTGTCGGTTTTTTCAATCGTGTAGCATTATCAATCTGTAATTGTCTCACTCAAGTAACGTCTCATATTAGATGCCATTAAATTCACTTGTAGCTCACTTACCAATTATTCCATTTTCAAGCATGATATAATACAAATGTACATCAGCATTGTGGGCTTGTTATGGCTATTTAAGTAGCGGTATAGCAACTTATGATTTGTATACGATTTATTTCTACGTTATTAATTATTATACATACTTATAAATAAATTAATAATTTAAAAATAACATAGGAACCATTGACCTCGTTGTAAGATTTAAATGTACAATTGTTTAGCTTGTTGAAAAGCAGTTTCAGACACAGTTTGCAATGTTTTACAATTAATTAAATGATACTTTAATTAATACTTCTGTTTTTTTTTTTTTTTTTTTTTTTTTTTTTTCCCGACAAAAAATATTAAGGGAAGCATTTTAATGATTTTCTTTTGTCCACTCACCGATTTCAGATCGCCATCGAGCCAAAACTTGAGGCTGACAGCATCCAACAACCGCATCGGCAATTCAATCGGCCAAAACAACAGAGCACCCGTGAGGGCTTCTTCCAATGAAGAGTTCATCAACAATCACTCGCAGCAGAACGGAGAAAAGACGTCGCCCAAATCTACGCACAAACCATTCTTTAGGCGCTTGTCCTTCAAGGGTCTGAAAAAAAGCAAGGCGTTCTTTTCAAAACAGCAGAGCGACGACGCTGAGCGAGCCCACGTGGAAAATCGCAAGGCCGACAAGCACTCAAAGACTAAACTCTCGAAAATCGTTGTGGAGTGTAGGAAAGAGGGGTACGTTAACGCGATGGTTGTCGAGAACACCGAGAACGCCGAAAGCACGAGCGTTACGTTGAACAGCACCGACATCACGGATGGGTCGCAGCAATTCGAAAAGTGCAGACTGTCCCTGGTCCGAGCCAGCGCCGGCTACATGCTCGAGTTCTTCTACTCTTCGAAATCGAAGCCACGCTACGGCATATTTTGCTCGGGCATATCCGAGACGAGGGAAACGACGGCTCTGGAGATGCCCGACAAGGAGAACACCTTTGTTCTGAAAACCGGAGAGAAGGAATTCGTCATAGAGGCGAAAGATCCCGCGGACATGAAGTCTTGGCTTGCGACGATCAAATATTGCATACGGGATCCTCAAGGTCTACAGTGCGACAGCAGTGCGAGTGATCTGTTTGACGACGGTAGTTTTATGCACGGGCTCGTCTCGATGCACGTGGACGGGGACAGGGCGAGGGCCAATTCCGCGAGCAAGAGTATCCGCTCGACTACTGTGGACCACTTGGATGAGCACGGCAGTAACCCACCGGAATTACCACCGAGACTGAAAGCGAGGAGTAGCAGCAACCTGGAGCTGTGCTCCTCGCAACAAGAGATTGAGCAGAGTAAGCTCGAGTGAATGAAACGCTATTTGCACGCAATAAAACACAACATTTTTCTAACGCTTCGTCAATTAAAACTTTTAGTTTTGGGCAACGAGACTGAATCTTTTGTGGACCTTTCGAGTAGTCTCAGAGAATATCCGTGGTTCCATGGAACACTTCCGCGAACCGATGCCACTATGTTGGTCTTGCACAACGGGACTGAAGGCCACGGTACGTTTTTGGTCCGGCAGAGCGAAACGCGCAAAGGAGAATACGTTCTCACGTT
This sequence comes from Copidosoma aretas, assembly GCA_030522625.1. Taxonomy (NCBI): domain Eukaryota; kingdom Metazoa; phylum Arthropoda; class Insecta; order Hymenoptera; family Encyrtidae; genus Copidosoma; species Copidosoma aretas. The sequence goes on along the minus strand of JAPYYV010008592.1, from coordinate 7,323 downwards.
CAACTTCCAAGGAAAAGCCAAGGTAATACACATACAGAGTGTCGATTATAGTTGAGACTGATCTACTGGGATAGAAGAATTGAAAATAAATTTTTTTTGCACTCTAGCATCTGAGGATGACACTGAACGACCAGGGTTGCCGAGTGCAACATCTCTGCTTCAGCACGATTTACGACATGCTCGAGCATTTCCGCCAGCATCCCATACCTCTGGAGACAGGTGGAACGGCCGATGTCAAGCTTACCGAGTACGTGGTAGCAAATCACGGGGCGCTCGGTCCACCGGCCCTTCCTGCCACCGCCCTTACTCCTTCGTTACAGTCATCGGACGCGACAGTGCAGCAATCGCATCCCGAGCGCCGAGCGGTACCATTACCGGAGCCTAGAGAAGTAAGAGTCTGCAGTGAGAATCTTACTCCTCAGGAGTGAGTGCCGATACCGTACGAGGCAGCCCGTGCACGCTCCTGTGTCTGTCTATTAAATTCTCCCACAGTCAGATGTCGTGGTTTATGCATAAACAGTGAGTAGATAAAAAAAAACGCTAAGGTGACGGCCGTGAGATTTTTTTTTACTTGTACAAGTCTCACAAAAAACAACTAATAATAATAATAACCAAGGTATCTGCATACATTTCTTTTGCTAATATTTTTCATTCCTTGGCTCGCTGCAACTTACTGAGCACAATGTTACATTTGTCATGCATAATCTATAGCTATAAGAGTTAAATAAGTTGCTTATTCACATATTTTTGTTTGTCAACGTAGTTTTGAATATTTTATTTTATTTTTCTTCTTGAGATAACTATTTGAACTTTTTAGACTTGAAATAACATTTAATTGTAACTATTATTATTATTATTAGTATTATTATTATTATTATTATTATTATTATTATTATTATTATTATTATTATTGATTCAATATAACAAATAATAGCAATTTATTTACTCACAAATCTAATTATTAATGAAATTAACAATTACATTTTAATGACTGGGGGATGGTATTTTAACTGTTACTAACAATAAAACAAAATTTCTGGTCCTTAATTATTACTAGTATTTTTAGATTCATGAAATTTGTCGGAATAATCAGATCATTTTTCAAAATGACTTATGCATGAATCCAGAAATTTTAAAAGAAAAAATTGAGTTGGTCAATAGTCTACATTGTACTATTAACGCCCAAAAACATATAATTTTATTTTTTTGCAGATGGCATAAACCGTGCGAAATATCTTGTTCAGAATAAATATTCGTTTGTGTGTGGGTGCGTTTTGTTCTTTCGGGGTTTTAAATTGTTGTTTTTTTCCTAAGTAGGCAATTTTTGTCGTCTAATTTCCCTAATTTTATATTTTGATTTTTGAAAAACGACTTTTCGTTTTTTGAAAGGGAAGAAATTGAATCTTCCTATTAATTACATCTCATATAGGGCATGGGAAAGCTAAATAATAGCTCAACTGGATATTAAAAAATATGTTTTTTGGCATTAATGGTTACGTCAAAGCTTTGCATGGTACCACCAAATCAAATCAATTATTTTAACCAACTAACAAACAAATAAAGTGTATTTTTTATATGCACATTTTACAACTAAGTGACTGTAAACTAGGTACAAACGTTTGCTGGTTCGATAAGACTTCGGACCGAATCGCTCGAACGAATCGAACAACAGGAACGTCAGCAACAACAGCAACATCTACAACAGCAGAGTAATGCCACAGGCGAGCAACAGGCTACGACAAATCGGGCTGTTCAGAATGCGTATAGCTTTCTTTGACGCTGGATGAGTAAAACCTTACCGAATCGCTATCATCCGGTTGGCCCCTCCGATTAAACTGCTCTAAAATTTGTATACTTACTTATATACAAGATCCTGACCCGAAATTTTATTGCAGCTTGTACATGTTACGTAATTTATACGTACGAGCCCCCATTCTATTTCAAGTTTAATTTTTTGAAAGTTTGGTTGCTTCATTATTTTTGGTTGAAACTTTTTTTTAAATACGGTTTAAACTTGAAAAAATTTCGTAATATCTATTTGGTACGTCAGATAGAGTATTGAAAAATATTAACGTATTTTTTATTTTTTTACACATGCAAAAACTAACAAAGACAAAGTGCGTTAAAATTTCGCATGACATCACATATTATATTAATTTTGTACAGGAAATAACGTCCGGCGCTCTATGTCAGTTTTTGAATGTTAATGAAAAAAAAAACAAAAAAAAACATAATAATGTTTGATATTTGTCGGTAATCTATCTGACGAGTAAATAATAATAATAATAATTTATCAAAATTAGATTAAAAGTCAATGATATATACTTTGAGATATTTTCGGCAAATACGTATTTATAAAATTAAAAACGATCAATATAAGTAATGAATGTCACGCATCATACAAATACAAAAATAGCATAATTATTTCGACAGTCTGTACAGTTTATTAAAAAATCCAAACAAAATAGTGAATATTTCAACGTTAATATTGGACAGTCATCGCATCGGGTTTTAATTAATATTCATAAATTTTGATCTTGTACATTTGTTTACAACTCAGTTCCTTTTGAAACATTATTTTGCTTTGAAAAAAATGTATATATTTTAGAATACTATGTATTTTTCTATTAAAAAATACATAAAAATATAGGAAACGAAAATTTTATCACATTTTAACACAAAACTGCTTTAGCGTTGCTTGAGATTAACGAATAGATTTTTATTACTCATTAAAATCTTACATTATTCGAGAAGATAAAAGGTCGCTTGCTTTTGCAACAGGCTTTTTATTAGATTTTAAATAGATTTTTTTATGTAAATTTTAAAAATAAATGTTTTCGCTCATTTTAATGCTATTAGATGAATATTTATCAGTATCCTTGTAAGTTACATATTATTTATTGAATCTGTAATGTATAACGCGCAAAAGCTTCATCTCAGTATACAACAAAATGCCATAATTTATCAATGCAACTCAGAGATTTAATAATGATTGTCTTGTCAAATAATTTATGTCGTAGTATTTTAGGCCTATGATAATTTTATATGTTCTCATAATCTTGTTTCGTGTCGGAATTTACGCTGTGCTACTTGCATTCCCAATTTATATATACAAATATGTACACATAAAATAGAAACGTAATGCAACTATGGCAAAAATATATACTATACAGGAACGGTCACATAAAAAAATTGGGCAGTCGTGCCTTGAAGATACGAATTGTAAACGAACTGTAATAAACAGCGTGCTCATTCTTTTGTGACATTCATAATATTAAAGTTAAATCTTTGGGCCAATTTTTTAGTGCCTATAATATAATTACACTATTAAATTGCTATTCTTTGATTATTTTAATTACTTTCTACAAAATTCATGATATTTCTTAGTTGTTATATCTATTTAATTTTATTGAGAATATAATGTCCAAAACTGAAATTTCGAATCGTATGTAAAAAATGGTATGTAATATATAATGGTGTGTAATATATAATGTATAATGCAACATCTACACGTAATACATGATAGTGTTACCTTAATTTTTGTACATATAGATTGAGTCCAAGAAATTTTTTTAATCCTTCTGTGTGAGTCGGATCGTAGAGGAATAAGCTTGTACTCCAGCTACACTGAGTTCAAGTTTCGATCTCTGTCATACCTTATGTGTAAACATGGTAAAAAATCCCATGTAATAATTGAAAAATGAATTGGTAATATTACTTTAATATACTATTAGTTTTATATTAAAAAAAAAAAAATGATTTCAAAATTGTATACAACTCTAATGTAAAAATATAAAACTATTTCGAATAAATTTTTTTTTTGTACAAAAAGTGTGAAATTGAACATATATTTTTGTTATTCTCATATAAATTGTAATTTTTTTTTTTATGTGAAGCATTCGCAGTAAGTAGCAGTTTTGTGTACATAAGTTGTATCATACACGAAATAAATATAAAAATAAACCAAATGAAAAAAAAAAAATTTTTGACAACCTGAAAGAAAGACTCCACATAACTGCTAACCCAGTAAATGCCGACTGTCAAGCATCATTCCGGTGAAACCAAAAGAACAGACTCGAAAGTACTGCACCCAACGACGAAAAAAAAAGACGAAGGCTCAATTTTATAACAAAACTTTGACTTGAACAAGCTGGTCTAAGATAAAAAAAATACGTTTGCACATAGAATTTTCGGCAACACAGAGCCAAGACGAAACATTAAAAAATGTTACAAGCAAACAAAAACACCAAAAAGATACGAGGCTACGAACTTTAATGCGGACAAGAAAGTGTAAATTTTTTTGCAACTAAAAGGCATGAAAAGTCCAGGTCCAAATAGACGCCAAGGTTTTAATAAAATTGGGCGATATGAGATATGACATACAGATGAAAATCGAAGAATTTGGTATTGCTTACTATTGGACAAAGCCGTAAAACAACGGAAATAAAAGAGACAATGAGTTTTATTAGACGACACTTCAACTAAAAAATACACGTAATGAGTCTAATCTGGTTGACAATATCGTGAAAAAGTTGGCAAGTGTATGGTGACGTACAAGGACGAGTTAGACAGAAAGTACCCATTTATTGAAAGAATCAAACCTTCATATATTTAGGGAACAAGTAAAATAGTCGAGCCACAAAGAAAATGTGTACTGCTGTAATTAGTACCCGAAAAGCTCAAATATCGCTTGAAACGTCATTAATGTTTTTAAACGTTGTAATTTTATTTAGTATAATCCAGCATGGATAAAATCAAATTCGTAAGATAAATTTGTTACTTTTATTCAAAATAATAATAGAAATATTTGATTATTCATAACTACTTACAAAATGTACAAATTTTGCGCAGCTCCAAAATTAGTTTTCTTCGTAGTCATCTATTAATGGTGAAATCTGAAAATATATTTTTTACATTTCATTTTTGTAAGCCAACTCATGTAGTATCAATAAAAAAAGCTCCATACATAATACTCTATGAAACAAACAACTCCGTCGTCTGTTTTGATCATGTATTGAAAACATAACAAGCTAGCCTCATTGGTCCTCAAAGAAACTTTATTCGAGCAAGACATGGCTTTCATAGCTGGTCTAATGTGTGATAGCAAGTACTTAGATTTAGCCTCTTTCTTACATTGAAACGTTTCTATCAGCTCTGTATTATGTGGCAATTCAACGTGACATTCACCAGCAATTCCAATGGTACTTAGCATAAAATAAGGTGTTTTTGGAGACAAAAGAAGCTGCAAAAAAAAAAGAATTAAAAAAAAAATTAAAATTAATATACACGGAAGAATAAAAAATAAAAAAATGTACATACCTCTAAGTTGACACTGCTAGGGTCAAGCTCTTGTAAAACGTCTTTTAACAATTCACTGTGTAAAATTACTTTATTCACAACACTATCGGGGTCTAAATTAAAATCTAGAATTTCATCAGGGTCTTGAGTCTTTAATGAACAATCTACTATTATGCCATCTTCTTCAATTAGGATGGTCACAGGATGCCCTTCTCCCTAATTTAAAAATAAATTTCGAATTGTTATACAGTATATTTTATCACAAGTTTAATATTTGATTGTATCAAACCTTATAGTGCATTTCTAAGGCCACAGCACTTCCTTGTGTATTTATGCTAGGCCAAAACATAGATAGACATTCAACTAAAATGTTTAAATTGATTCGGAAAATAACATCTTCTGTGAGAGTGAATTCTTCAAAAAGTTTTACCGGTATGTAAGCACTAGCCTGCATACACTTTGCTTCTTCAACTGTTATTTTTAAACCATTTTCTGAGGCATAACAAGTAGCACTCTAAAAGAAGATTGCTTTATGATTGTATACTTATTATATATTAATCTGATACCAGTTGCATCAATCATAAATACCTCTTTAAAATTCACAGATCTTAAAAGTTGAATTACAGTTTTAAGATTGCTTAATTTAGCAACTAATTTATTATTAACAGTCATAATTCCTATTTGAAAGTCTTCCTAATAGGACCTCACAAAATTTAGATTCTTGAATGATTTGATAGTTGAGATTGATTGAATTTACTGATGCCAGCCAAACTGCCAATACGTGTTTGCATGTGAAGGTATTCTGTCCTATGAGAACTTGATTTCTACAAAAAGAAATATTCAACTTAAAAAAAACCAATCATGGATTTAACTGTTAAAAAGAATTATTGAGTTTACCTACACAAAGGCTAAGCAGGTACAAAAATTTATGTCAGGGAAAAGAGTATAAACTTCAGAACTCTGTCCTTTAACTTCATAAAAACAATTGATTGGTTTATCTTCATCAGCACCTGTTGACTCAACTTTAAGAAGTGTAACTTTTTTAGCTTCATATAGTTCTAAAGCTCTTTCGAATGTTGATCCAAACGTACAGCGTAACTTGAGAAGTGTCTGAGCTGTAACTGCATTAAAATATGATTCACAACTACTCACACCTCCAAAATAATACTCATAGAAATCTGAATGAGTAAGTTTGTTAATAAAAAATGATGATTACATTTCTCCTCAACTGTATAGTCATGGGCAGCTTCACTTAAAATACGTCTTGCAGCTTTTTTAAAACAAACACTTGAAACAGTAGTTGTCCCTTCTGTCATTTTCTATTGAAATTCTTTTGTCCATTGTCAGTAAGAATGTTTGTCATGACTGCGTGTACTTAATTGAAAAAAAGTGAAAAAAATAAAATCCCAATCTACTTATAATAGAATCACTTAGACAGTTAACTTAAGCATGTGCTGAAATTTCTCGGAATTCTTGTCGTCAGTGCGATCGTGTCGTAAGAATAGCGCCAAAATAAACTTGTCGGCAAAACAGAGCTATTCACCGGATGATAAGTAATACTGCATGATATATTACTATTGATCGGCAAGATAGGTTGTTATTGTTTGGAAATTAATTTTGGCAGCAATCTTAATTGCAATTCTTGCATAGAAAAAATTAATGAAAAAACGTTGGCGTGCAAGTATAATAGTTTATTACTTTTCTCATAACAAAAGAACTGTACTGAAATGTGAAGCGAGAGTCAAGCATTATACTCTCATTAGTCAAGTTTTTTTAATTTTTTTTTTTTATCTTGATGGCCACCTCGACAACCAGCAGTGTGAAGTTTTGCCAATTCCCAATCTTTAATGCTCGTTCCGGGTGTCGTGGAATTCTGGTGTTTACTTGACTTGAACATTAGTCAAGTTGTTCCTCTGGACTTCCTGCCATAGAGATATTATAAAATAGAGGGGGCAAGTAAGCTCGACAAGCGTCCGCTCGGTAGACAGAGAAAGAAGACCGGACGGGTCTTGCATCTCCCTCGCA
>JAPYYV010008591.1:0-25506 GCA_030522625.1 Copidosoma aretas | reverse complement strand
GGGGGGGGGGGGGCGGGGGGAGAGTAGAAGCTTAGCGCTGTATAACGTTTGGAATCTTCTTGTGGTTGCAGTATAAGGACGGAAGGGGATAGGATATACGGACGGTAGGTTTGCGTGAACTTATATTTTCCGATGTAACGCGCCCAACGGACGGATATTGCGGAGGGAGTACATTTATGGAATTGATTTACAAAGAAAATGGGATGCGTGGAAGTTGAGAGTTGTGTGTGTGTGTGTGTGTGTATAAATATTTTTTCAAATGACGGGGCAATTTTAGTTGTGTATATAGTATAGAAGAACAACGTTTAATTCGATACAATGGGATAGCCATTCGGTTTTCAACAACTGGGTCCAGGCGTCCAGGGGTCGAGGCTAGTATAGAGATTCGCGCTCGAGATCTGTTGCATCCGCGCATGCATGTATTAATTCTATTGTGTACCAGCGGCAACTACACACGAGCGTCCGATTTTTCTGGGAAAACAGTAAAATGTTCATCCTTGAGCTCGGGGCTTTCGATTTTTTTCTTTTCCTTTTTTTACACGCGTATTAGTTGAAATATTGTTACAGGTACGCGTTTTATTTTTCCCATCGCGATGGCAGCATCGCAGTAGGTATAATTGTACACGCGTAAGACGTGACAACACGTGACCGACCGACAACTGTACAACTCACGCGCTCATGTATTTATGAAGCTAGATTGAAAAAGAAAAGAAGAAAAAATCCTCGCTCACCGTTTACCGAGAAGTATATATGCAAACGGCCGACCGGCTGATGCATAAAGCGAGGGATTGTCTGCAGTGGACGAGACAAATGTACATCGCCCGCGCGCCGCACGCCACCGACAGCAGCGCGTCATTGTGCTGGATGCGAGCTGAAAGATCTCGACGACCCATATTCCGCGGAACCGTCGCGCTCACACGTCATATCCTCGGCTTATCGCCTGCTGGTGAATTTCAACCTGCGCACATGACAGCTCGGATTTCGTCGTCGTCGTTTCGTGAATTCCTCCCGTCACGTTGATTATTTCCGGAGAGCGGCACGTACATCCTCAAAATAGCCAAAACTACCGGCTGACGATTTCGCCGCGGAGAAAAAAAAACAAACCAACGAAATAAACGTAAAATCACCACAAAGAGAGCGCAAGCGCACCCCGCACCACCAGCCCCGCCCTCCGGGTCGCGTGTGAAAATCCAGAACGGCAGTAGCGCGCAAATACGTCGAATTATACACGGCCGCGTACACCACGAACATAATACACCCCGAAGAGGAGGGGGTCGAGGAGGAGGAGGAGGGACCATAATACGAGCAAAGCAAGCGCGTAAATTCTGCTCTCGTCGTCGTCGGCAAAAGCTCCCGTTCGCTTCGTTATTTAATATACGTACGTGCATGCTCACACGCGCCGCCACCGTTCGCACACACACACACACACACACACACAGACCAATAAGTACATGATGCACAGTATAACCGCCTCTGCGAGCATAGGAGGCATAGTACGAAATATAAAAGACAGGGGGGGGGGGGGGGCGAGGCTAGAGATAGACGCTGCGCAGAGACGCGGACTGAAAATGCCGGGGTCGATGAACCCGCGACTGGGAATCCCCTCCCCGCCCGTCCCGGCGATGTCGTCGCGAGAGTGCTTGCACAGACAGACAGACACACACGCGCGCGCGCTCGCAATAAGAAGAAACGGGAGCGCGAGGCCTAAAACGAAAGGGCCATCTCTCTCTGCCCCTCCCCTGCTCTTCCAAAGCTATAGCGTTGTACAGGTCCATGCATATGTGGTCGAGTTATACGGGACGGATGCTGCGGCGATGGTGCAGCAGTTAACGTCCGTACTTAATATGTGCCGCTGCCGATGCGACGCCTGAAAAGTGCCTGACGGCCTGGAAGAGGAGGGTAGGCACGCGAGACGTTTCCGAGCTGTACACTTGTCATGGGGCCAGGAATACACCCCGTACGATGAATCGGCTGGAATATGTACAGGGCGCACTCGTGCGTGCGAGCTTGCAAGCTCGCTGCCTTCCGCGTTGACCAAAACGCGCTCGCTCACAACATATGGTCGTACGCTCGGTCGAGTGGCGGCGTGGAATCTCTCCACGAGAGCTTGCAAGCTCTCCGCGCTCGGGTTGTTGCACGACGACCATCAGAAGTCAATTTGGCCAAATAACCAGCAATAACCCTCCGCCCGCTGGACCGCGAAAGCTCGAGGGTCGGCGCGCGGACGGGGCCGAATTTAATTTCAGCGATGCACGGGGCGGTACGCGCGAGATGTTGAAGAGAAGATTCCATGCGTTATATACGTGCACGCCCGCCGCTCGATAAACACCACCTCCCTCTGCTGCTGCTGCTGCTGCTGCTGCTGCTGCAAGCTCTGCTCCCGCGCCGTGTATTACGCACATGCGCCCGTAAACGAATGAAATCCAGAGTCCCAACTTTCATCTCCACCGCGCTGCAGTGCCGGAGGGAGATTCGATTCGCCCGCAGAGTCGGGCCATCAACCGGGCCGCGGGCCACGACGGTTTCCCGGCCGAGGGGGAAGCCCGCATCTGCCCCGAGCGCCGGAGCTTTTCGAGAGCAGTATACACAGTACACACTCGCACGCGGTATACCTGATGCGTGAGAAAGTCGACGGGGTTACTGGGGGGCGTGTCGAGCGTGCAACCCGCCGTACAGTATCCGTCGAGCCTACGGACGGGGCGTAATTTCTCGGGCGAGCTGAAACTTATCTAGGGACGGATGAGCGTATGATGGCGTAGGCGCACAGTTGCGGAGAAGCCCCTGTCTCGAGCTCGTTACCCCGTTTGCAGATATATATCCGCGGAGCGAGCGTCACAATGCCGGATGAGAAACCCTCTCTCTCTCTCTCTCTCTCTCTCTCTAGTATACCTAACTCTTCTCCGTATGTGTATGCCTGATACTTACTTACCGGCAGTGTGTTGGTGTATCTTCTCGTCTGATCGACGTCGGTCGCCCGTCTCTCTTGTATGTATATAATACACACACACACACACACACACACCATTTCCCCGCACTATATATGCATACTCGGCAGACAGCCAGGCAGGATTTCCTGCGCAGGTTGTATCATACATACACACAGTAGGAGCTCTGTTCTCTTCTGTGATCTTTCTCCCGCCTCCGTCTATCTTTTGAGGTCTTTGACTCGCGCTTTTTGGAAGCATTATACCGCAGCCGAGTTGAGAGCGAGAGGGTGCAATTGGACAACGAAATTCGGGTCTTTGCCTTTCTCTCGCGCTTCTCGCACGGGGTATTGTATGTATGTATAAATAGGCCGAACAGTGTGTCCATGTACTTACTGTTTGGCCGTGTCGGCCGAGACGGACGAGCCGTTTCCGTGCGGCTTGTGGGTGAAATATCGGTTTCCAGGCGATGGCTCGTGATGAGTATACCGGCCGCAGTGGCGTCGGCGGTTGTCTAATTAAGGCTCTCCCCGATGTCTGCCGGACGAATCTCTGATGGTCCGTACGTGCGAGGTTGTGGCGTGTGCGCGATGAAATTCCATCGGCCGAGGTGAATTGGATTTACCCTGTATTATATACTTGCGCGTGTGTGAATTTTGTCTGATGTGCGAGTCTGTTCTGTGTATGGGCATGGGAGTAACGTTTAATGTATTGTTGTGATTACATCTAAAAGGAGCATTTTTTCACCCACAATTATTGTAGTTTTGTACGATTCGAAATCTAAGGTGAAGCTGTTATGCTCTGCATATAGTTTTTTTCATTTTTCCAGAGCACAAGTTCGTGCAAACACAACAGAGAAAAAAAAATATCATTGTACCGGCGCGTGTGTTGTTTTTGTAGTTTGATTCAATAATGGACTGTCGTCCTCCGCTCCACCCCTTCTCTCTCTCCGTCTGTTATTCTTCGATGGACGATCGCCATTCTGTTTCTAGAATAAACATTTGTCCAAGAGCTATTTCCACTTCGATTGTATGTATACTATACGACATGGGAAATGGGTATAGTTGTACCGATGCCGAGTGCTGCTACATTATTTTAGAATTCACCCATGATTTAATTGAAACCAACGACCGTTTAGATTTATGAGTGATTGGATGTGATTCATCTATTAAACGGCGTGCGTGCGGAGCAGCAATGTTACATACGTATATTGTACGGATGGCCAGACGTTCAATCAACCTGCTGGAAGAACAACGTTGTCATCGATAACGAACAGGGCTGTCCATACGTTTCCCCTCGCGGTTGATCGATGGTTAATTGACGCCCGAGAATCCACCCGAAAAGCTCATACATAACTATTTCCCTTGTACCATTGATACCCTATACGAATGCTACCAGGCAAAAAATAATATCGATGTTGCTCGCACAAGCACGTATTTACCTACACCTACAGCTATGTACTTATCTATCTCTCGCACGCAGGTAACACTCGAGTTGATAATCCTTCGCGAGCCTCATTCTCGGTAATTTTCAACGCTGTAATCACCGAGGTAATCACATTGTTGTTGGGGCCAATGGGTGTGAATAAAAGTAGAAACGGGTACTATTCACGTTACATAGGACTGTTGAAAATTAACATTTTTTGTTCCGTTTTTTTTTTTAGCAGGTTTTGGTGCATTTTTTCTGATGACATTTGACAGTACGTATTTCCACTCGCGTTTATTGCTTCAAGGCTCAGTATGCGGGGTGATTATTGCTCAAAACGTTCAAGAGCAAAAGATTTTGATTAATATTGTAATTTTGTTTTAATGCCAGTATGAATTATAACGAAAGCTCCAGTAATTACGTTCAATATTATTTGCTGAAGCCAATTATAGGACTCAAAAAAAAAAAAACTAAATTCCATTTATTTTTAAACTTGCAATAAATCTGAAGTCACCCATAACTTGAAGTTTTATCAACATTTTCCAAATGTACCCAAGATTTAATTATAATTCATTCGAAATGCTTGAAAGTGATTATTGGAAAAATATTTTCCTTATCCTCAGCTCAGTTTTGTATTCGAGTAATGATTGTTTCCTACAAAAACATCATCCAATTGTCGGTTATCCACCAGTCATCTTTTGTTCGTAACTTTGATCAAGACGATTAAAAATGTTTCTGAATAGGCACAATATCCGAGTAAGATGAATCTAGAGACAACGATTGACCACGAAACATTGGTTCTTTTACCATGTAAGGGGCAAAGCAAAATTTTTAATTTTACAACAACTTGCACAGTTTTTAATATTCGCTCGTGCATACACAGATATATACATATATATCTATAACAGAGCAACGGAACCACACAACCCGATCCGTCTAGACTCGGAAGGCGACATAATAATATACAGCCTAGCCGGGCTTTGACGCAGGAATATCCTTGGAATTCGTCTCGCCGTCGCGGCTGCGAGGCACTTGCCTGTGAACTTGCAAGCACGCTCTTCCGCTCGCTACTCCTCGAGCCTCGAGACGCGGGGAGCATTGGACGCGTTTGACGACGACAGTCGCGTGGGTGGGAGAATTTGCATGCATATGTACATAATATTATTATTATTATTACTATTCACGGCCTGTACCGTTGGGGGCACGCACCTTTGAGCCCAATACGCGTGTGGCTGATCCGCTGGAAAATTGTGCGCATAGGATCCCCAAAGCGAGTACAACGCACCCCCGTCTCCGAAATTTAAATTTCCCTGTCTCGATATTGCCCAGGATCCGGGTACTCAGTTCTGTGTACTGTAATCGTACACGCGCGCAAATTTACTTCGAATGTACATACGCATCACCGATATAATAATTGAACATTGATACATCATAATACCGAAATAACATTACGCATGTGCATTAATCAACTAACGACGCTCGCCATCGATTCGGCTGTTCCAGGTAACTACGGCTCAGTGAGCGCCTCGCTGGTCAACTGGGCGCGCCAGAGCAGCTCCGACAACATATCGGTGATAGTCGTCTACCTGACGCCGCCCCCGGAGATAGCTGCCAAGATCCACGCCCAACCGCGGCCCGCGCACGCCAGCGCCATGGAGCCCGGCTATCCCCAGCACGAGCAGTCCGCGGCCCAGCAGGAGCATGGCCTCGAGTACGGCTTCGCGGCCAAGCATCAGCCGCCGCTGACCGAGCAGCAGTCCAACGGCAACGACGCGGATCACCGTGTGTTCGGCTCGGCGCTCGAGCCGGTCAACGGCAAGCACCGGCCCAAGCCGCCCAAGTACAACGACGAGGACGACGACGACGACGACGACGACGACGAGGATGAGGACGAGGACGGGGAGGAGGAGGTCGACCTGGGGCCGGAGACCAACGTCGATGCTGTGGACGAGGCCGTGGCCGAGGAGTTCGGGAAGCTCGACCAGGCGATGGGCCAGAGCTACCACCAGGACGATTATTTCGGGAAGACGGCCGCGGGCGCGAGTTTGGACGAGGACGCCGCCGCCGCCATGGTGGCCGCGGCGCGGGAGGAGCTCGACGACGAGTTCTCGATGGGCGAGGCCAACGACAGTGCGTATATCTTTCTGAGCTTACTATTGTGGAACAGGCTGAGGCTGTTCAGGTTGCTGAGTTGTTGATTCCGGGCTTTTTTCCCTTTTTTTTTTTTTTCTCATACGTTGTTATTATTATTCGTCGGTGGTGGTGGTTCCTGCTTCTCCTTTCTCACTTTCCTTCTCTCGGGTTTTTGCTGTTGTTATCGAGGTTGTTATGATTATTCTTACCGTGCCGAGATTTATTTTGTTCATGTGTATGCTTTCTTGATGTATCGTATAAATACTATTTGGATGGAACTTGTACATACAAATACTATGTATCATATACATGTATTGTGATATAACTCTTTATACGTACAATGATGGTAACAAACTATATACATATATATGCATCCGTACGGCTGACGCGGATCAAACTATGATTATTATTGTTATACATCTCTTCTAATAAACTAATCTTCTTGTACGAAACTGGCACTCTATAACATTCTTTTTTCTGCACCTCTGATAGTGATTCGTACAAAAACTAATATTTCATCTCATCACTCACATGTCTTTATTTTACGTAAAAGTATATTAACGGATATTTATGATCTACTTTGAAACATATTTTATAAGTACCTCTTATATTTTAACGTACCCGTTGAATGCGAAATTAGGAATAGAAATTAAACGGGTTCGTGCAACAGGAGTCTATCTTATCGATGAAACAAGTTTTATTTTTTTCAAAGCAACGGGTGTTACAGGTGTAACTCCTCCTCATATAAACTGTTTAGGGTGTAAGAATTGTTTCTAAGAATTTCTTATTCGATATTATTTGACAGCAGTTTTAACTTTGAAAAAATTCACATTTTTGTGATTCATGTTATTCTCTGCAATGCCATCCCCGATAATTTAAAAGGCAGAAATAATTATGAAATGATGAAAACGATCGTTTTATGGTACCCAATATTTTTTTTTTGGAGATAAAATCAGTGAAAACTTCAAGAACCCAAAGAGCAAAACTTGTTTGTACTATAAAATTTCCTCTGATGGGCAAATTAAAAGTTTTCACTGGACAAAAATTATCTTCGATGCGTGTTTCTCCAAATTTTCATATTTCTACAATATCAATCTATGGACCGCCTCAAACCTCCCACAGCGCGTAAAAAATCCATGAGTACTTACACTCCGAGCCCGTTCCTAGCACGCAAAAGAAAAACTCAGCGGCATCCATCATCCGCTGCCGTACAGGGTGAAAGCTGGCTTTTAATCAAATTAGCTTGCAAAACAACGCGGCATGCATCTCTATTTTTCGTACGCGGATACGCCCACCTTTTCTGCGAAAAAATTACAATCTTTAGCGCTCGTTAATCTCTTGAGCATAATAATACAACTCGTGCAACAGCAATAACAGTCTCGAGGAATATAGGTATATACATGGTTTAACCAGCCGCAGCAGCGGCAGCCGCGAGAGAGCCCATCTCCTCCAACCTGGACTCGAGACACACACACACAGACAAGCGGACCAGCTATCGTATCGCACGATCGAAATACCTCACACCTCGTCCCAACCCCCTTGATACGAATTTCGCACCATCAACTTACTTGGCCTCCGCGTTCCTGCTAAGCTTCGATAACCTTTGCAAAAAAGCACACGGAGAAAGGGAAGGGGCCGCCCCCCACGCCATAAGAAACCGCCGGCCCCCCCCCTCCCCCCCGGAACTTGCCCCCCCCCCCCCCCCCCCGCCCTCCTTTCTTTCTCTCCGGGTAAGACAGCGCACACATATACACATAGATTAGATAGACAAGAGAGAGAGAGAGAGTAGCAGCGGCTCATAACTTAACGAAAAAGATCGCGGTTAAACAGTTAACCTGCCTATGCATACGTACCGTTCGACCCGACCTGTGTGAGTAGTAGAGGTATACCCCTCGCGATCCAACCTCGTGATTACATCCCAACAGCCGAACAGCGGCACGGCTGATGCACAACCCATAGCGTCCTGGTAGCCTATACCTATCTACAATATATAGTACCTATACCCGGTGCAGGTTTGGGGGTATACATCTATACCTATATGCTACATGGGTTTTCCCTCTTTCTCTCCGCAGCCTCGCGCGGCACGCGCTGTGTATACTGCTAATGGCTTTCGTCGATCGCGCGGGTGTGAAAAGCACCTTTGGAATTTCCCGTGATTCGTATTACCGTACGGCTGTGTACAATTTGCCCCCCCCCCCCGCCCGGGTTTTTTTATTCGGGCGATGATGTAATCAGTTCCAAGGGACTCGTGACTCATCCGGGCGGTATTTTCTTCCCATGATTTTTTGCTCGCACTTACAAGCGTAAGAATGTCGGAAGCACAAAAACTAATTCCGGTCGATACTTTCACTCGCGCTCGCTCTTATAGCCTCCGATCAATGCGGTCGGCGCCGTGTACAGCGACACAAAAGTGTCAATTACAGCGCGCGGCTTTTGTCAACGAACGATTTCAATGAACGCGCGCTACAATACAAAACCTTGTTACAATACTTGCATTATGTATTGTCATCCGTTCGAAGCGACACTCGAAAACCCCCCGGCGGAACGACAAAGCCGACTGGTGCGTTTGCTCGTCAAGCGACAGCAATAATCCAACCCCCGATCGGAATAATAAAAATCCCGTCCGGGAGTAATGATTTCCAGAGGCCCTTCTGGCCCGCCTGCACGCGGCTGCCGCACGATCAATCGGCGAGACGGCGCGTGTATATATTACATGCTCCCGGGCGAGAGCGCGTCTGTTGCAGCTTACGTAACGCGCCCGCGCAAAAAGGAGAGAGAGAGAGAGAGAGCAGGCTGTCCTCCGTGTCTTGCTCTCCTCGTTTCGCCGCCGCCGCGTCAGCCTTTCCTCGGGAGGGAAGCTCGGAGACGCTTTCGGCCGGGAAAATTCGAGGGGCAGGAGAGAGAGAGGAGAAGCTCGCGAGGGACCGTAATATAGGTACAGAACGACCATGGCGACGGCTGCTGAACGAGGAAGGAAGGAAGCTTTAGGAGGAAAACAACGTCGTCGCGACTGCGGAGGGACGGATTACTTGCTATTGTTTGCTTTCGTTCCGATCGAATCTAAGGTGCATATAGCTGCAGCAGGACCGGGTGCTGGGTTGACGGCAATTTTGCACCGAGCGTCTGCAGCTAGCATCTATATATAGAAGATGTAATTGATGAAATTGGACTGCGCGAGACAAAAGCCCCGTCGAGTCGAGTCGCTTATCTGACGCGGTTGTTTATCGACCAAACGAGTTGTAGCCCGTTTCCATTACGAATCTGTTCTTTTTTCATCTCTTTCGTGTGATGTATTAAAACGATTTTGTAATTAATACGTGGGTTTACAATATCGACCGACGTTCGCGTGAAACAAGTACACGCGTACGTACACGCGCTTACTACATGATACCCATGCTCCCCGTCGAAGCTAAATTAAGAGCCCGTCTCCGACGCAGACGACGACGACTAATTGCGACTGGTCCGCCATACGGGAAGGGGATACTGGCTCCAGATTTGCGGAAAAAGGAGAGAAACGCGGAGTATAGTGAAGTACGTACGTATCTATATATATATATATATATATATATAGGCGACGCACGCCCCGCAGGCGTCATTCGTCGATTGCGATTCCAATTACGGCTGAAAATAGAGTCCGATGCGGCGGCTCGATCGGCAACGAGGAAAAAAACAAAAAAATTAAACGAAAAGAACGCAACGAAGGGGAGAAAGAGGGGATGGGACAAGGATACGGCAAACGGTGGCGCTATGTATAGGGTACAAAGTCGGATTTTCCGCGTCACGGGCGAAGGGAGACGCTCGATCGTGCTTCGCTGATTACACCGAGTCGACTGGTGGGGGAGGGGGGCGCCCCCCCGGCGCGCGCCGGTGTCCACCGGGCGCGCGGGCCCCCCCCCCCCCCCCTTCAATGAGACTGTTGTGTATACACATTTGTCGGCTCGGGAAATAAGTATTTCGATTCTTCTATACTTTGATTCGCGCGAGAGAGAGCGTGCCGCTCGGCTTGTTAAATTTTGTATTTTTTCTTCTCCTTCGACTAATTAATGCACGGCCGAACGAGGCGATGCTGGCTCTCGTTCTCGAAGCTCCCCCGCTACAGTGTTATGCGCAGTTGAGGTGTTGATCCGGAGTTTATGCGCTCTCGCGCATCACGTTTTTAATTACAGCGAAAAACAGAAAATTGCCGGGTGCATGGTATACAGCCGGCCTGCTGCAATTAACTTCTCTTCCCCTTCTCTCATCCGTGCATCATGATAATAATAATAATAATAATAATAATAATGATATCTGCATCCAGGAGTGGAAAAAATACAATTACGCGAGATGTATATATACCTGCAATACTTTTGCACAGTACATAGTTTATACGTTGCAGTAGTCGTGGTAGAAAATTACTTTCCGGTCGATCGATCGAAATAGCTTCGCGCGGCATTACACATATATAAGTATTATAGCATAGGCGATCCAGACGGCACAATTTCATCCTCCTCCGAGAATTTAGCGCCGATCTCGCTCGATCCATCCGCTCGAAGACCTGCAACGACAGCGTGTTCAAGTACACATACACATATATACGAGTACAAAGCCACTCGGGGCATTGGGCAATTACTTCAGTCCGGCAACGTGAAATCGAAATCGCGCGCCGATTATTGCTCAATCCGCGGTTATACCTGCAGCTCGTGGAATCGGGACCGATCGAGCCGCGAGGAAAGGAAAAAAAAACAACAGAAAAAACCAACCCCAAGAGAGGAGAACGGTGGCGGCAAGATCGTGCAAAAAAGGCGCCCCGCGCGTTTCCACATTCCGAATCGGTCGAATGCGCCCACCTGCTCTCTCTCGCGACTATTATACGAGGCAGCTCGAGAGGGATCGATCTCTATACACTCACCCGCCGTTTCAAAAGGGAAGGAGATCGAGGGGGGTCCATAACTCATTAACGATCAAGCCGAGGAAAGAGTTAGCGCGCCGGCTGCGATGGGTGGATTTACGAGCTCGCGATAAGGCCAGTCTTTTACCCCTCGTCCTTCGGGCGTCCCCGTCGCGTGTGGGACGATGACGCGTGACGGCGCGCGGTGGTATGCTCGCAACGTTTGCGAAAGAAGTCCGGCCCACTTTCCGGCCGCGCTCGGCGTGGATATACTCACGCGCGCAACTTTTCTACGCCGAGGCGCGGCTATCTGTACATATACGCAGCGCTCGCACCCGCGTATACATGATCGCGGTACATGTATACCTACCTACGTCGTACATAATGCAGAGTGCATCTTCTCCTTCTTCTTCCCCGGGCGGCCCGAGTGTGTGCCGTTGGTGCAGTAGGTGCAGCCTACAACGTGTCTCAAGCCGCTGCACTTCCTGCACTGATTGTCGTTCCGTCCGTTTACCCCGGCTGGCTCCCTCGTGTGTGTGTTTTTTTTCCTTCCCCCGCCATACCATCAGTCGCGTCCATCGCATACCCAAGGCGAATCAGACCAAGGTACTTGTATATCGCCCCTGCAGTTATACTCGCTTGCTCCGATACTTCGAGTCCCCGGCGGCCGGCGCCGATGGTTATACATTGTAGATCGGCTGCGGGTGATCCCTTTCTCGGTTTCCCAACGCATCTCCTCGCCTCTAATTGGCCCCCGTTGATACCTCCGGAGTGGGCGGAAGCAAACGGCCATTGTTCGATCCTTCCCCGAGGAATTTCGGAATCCCGTGTACACGTGCAAATGGTATACTTATGCGCAGCATCGATCGCACGCTCCGGTGTGCTCTTCCTTGTTTTTCGCTCGCGCGGAAATGGTCCGTCTAGGTGTTTCTTCTCTCTTGATTTTAAAAGTTTGCCGGCGGTATAAGTATTATACTTACTCCGCGGATGGATGATACGGGGCTTTGCTAACGTTTCGTCACGATCTTTTGCTATTGTCCTGTTCGATAAACTCTCGCTCTAAAACTTACTTACATCCGCAGACAACATCTCGCGTGCTTTTTTTTTTTTTTGGTTCTTGTGTTTAGACAGGACCAGACGTTCGAGTGTGATCCAATATTTACCTACGCTTATTATAAAAAGTTACGATTGGACACTTTCGTTACGAAAAAATATTTGCCTGAGCAAATTTCTGGAGCAGGAGTTTTTTCAGCGATCATTCATTTATTTTAACAGAGAATTAGCATAAGAGCGCTTGAGAGCTACCTTCAAATACTACAGTCATTAAAATAATAATAATTATTATTCTTTATCTTATACGATTGGCATCTGAAAGAGCACTCGAATATTCCACAAAATCTACAAACCCTATATTATATTTATATTGTGTAGCAATAAAAACGTCACACTGCCAACTAATAGTAGAGCACCATTATTGCCCATTACCCACGAAGTAAAACGATGGACAGCGCAAGAAAAGTAAAACAGTGTCGTCGATATTCCGCAATTTTCTTCTCCGCAATCAGTTCTACATTACGAGCGATCCAAAGTGTTCTGCCAACAGTCGACATACCGTAAGGGCCCGCGGGACGAAGGAGAAATATCTCATTCGAGCAGCGCCTACCCACAGACAGACGGCGCGGGGGGGGGGTCTGACCCGCCCCGTGTACCTTTTTTTTTTTTTTTTTTTTTTATTACTTCGAGCCACAAAAACTTTGTTTTAGTCGCTACTCATCATACTTTCATTAATTTTGAATATACATAAAACAGCGATGCAATAACCTTCACTTTACTCGTATCGAGCAGGTATAATTCGATTCGAAAAACTTCTTAAAATTTTACTGATACCCTGTAATTCGATTACGGAATCTTGAAGAAGAAAAAAAAAAATCTCCGATCGACCTCAGTCCAGTGCAGTTAACCTTATAACAAATCACAGCCCCAAAGCTTTAACTGCCGCGACAGGGAAAATAGCCCCTCGATGTGGTGTAACATACTGTGTATACGAGTGGGCTTCGGTGTACTTATAGGTAATACTTAAGCGCTTTAACGGGGCTTCCGGCAGATTTCGATGAGCCAAACTGGCTAACTATAGCCTCGCTTCCCTCCTTCTGTATTCCTCCCGCCTTCTTATTCCCTTCCACCCGACGACGACGCAGATTCATTATCGCGTTCCACCCAAGTTGTATATTATGTATATATATATATACGCGTGCGAGTTGACACGCGACGCTCATACGTATAGACAGTTTACCCTGAATTTGCTCTTCTCTTCGCTCCCTTCGTTTCCGTTCTATATGTATAATATACATCGATGGATAGCATGTGTGTGTGCGTACAAAGTTTATTTCTGTCAAAAGCTCAAAGCTCTTCTCCGAGTCTAAGGAGTATATAACATTATACATACACCAACGTTACCACATACTTGGCAGGGTAAATCAATGATATACATATTTATACAAGACTGCGTTAATGAACCGATCCGAGTTTGTCCAGCTGTTCCGTCATTTTTGTCAAACATATTTTATATGTGTATACGCAGATATAAAGCGTTTAACAAACAAGTTTGTTTGTTTTTACAGTGTCGATTCATACTTGAGTGTGTGTACGAAATAGTCGACTTTTATTTCGTTCTCCTTTTCTCGAGTATTTATTTTACTGTTTGGAGTTTAAAGTACACGCGGATGTCCTGTTCGCCGGCTGTATTTTGTTTTTATCGGTCCCTATTTTTCAGCGAGATCGTCGTTCTTTTGGTGCAAAAGGGAATCGGTAACCGCTAGCATCACCGGAATACAATCAAATTGAGTGTACAATCATTAATATGCGCTTATGATTAATTATACATCTTGAAAATAACGATTCTTCGAAATTATTCAGGGCAATTATTAAAAGCAGTTTAAATAAACAATTTTTTTTTTTGTAAGTTTTTAATGATAAATAATTTCACAACGATTTTAACTAATTTCGCTGTATGTACGATAAAAAAAAAGTGCGGGTAATCGATCGAGTCGTTTGAATTTGGCGCGCTACAGGCGTGTTCTATAAACTCGCACCGCTCACCGCGCCATCATCGCCTCTGCATGACGGCAAGTCGGCGACGTCGGCGACAGGCGGCAATTCTTTTTTAGAACTCCTTTTTTTCTTTTTCCGGCTTTTGACGTTTCTCCGGCGTGCGATGTACTTACTTATGTACTGTTTGAAAAAAACTACAACATCGGTATACCTGATAAATCTTCAAGTAGCAATGTACCGTCCACACTATAAATAGTACCTAAACGGCCCGTAGCTTGTCTTTTTTATGTAATTATATATGATACGTATGTACACGCTCCTACAAATGGCATTGGTGGAAATGTTTCTTCAATCTTACAAATCAATAACCATCCATTTATTATGTTTACACCGGTTTGTATACTTACTCGCTTTTATGCGTAGATAAGAAATGTAACTGCAAGACAATAATATGCCGCCCTTGGATTCAGATACGAAAGAGAGAGTAGAGTACAGTAGAGTTATACTAGAGTAGAGAGTATTAGAGAGAGGGAGAGAGGAAGAAAGAAAAGCAGAGAATAAAAGAGTTATATAGAGCGCACACTGCACGCATATATATGTTAATGTACATTATTGCACATTGCACGGATACACGATACACCCGCGCTCCCAAGCCTCCCATGCGCCGCGTCGCCGCGTGTGAGCGTAAAGTGCAGCTATGTGCAGCCATCAGCACATCAGCAGCATCAACGCAACGGCGCACGACGACCAACCGGACCAACGGACCAACGGCAGCGCGCCAGTTGATCTCGATTCGTCGAGTCGTCAAGTTCGCGTTCTGCGAGTTCTCTCAGTGTCTTTACAATAAATTTTATTCATCGTACCTGATGTAATACTCAAGTACTAGGGTACTTAAGTTTCGTGTTTATAAACCTTCCGCTCCGAGTTGCAAAGTGTCTCAAAGACGCTTCTTTCTTTGTGCAAGTACTTAAGTACCTGTGCAGGTGCAACAAAAGGAGGGCAAGGCTGGCTCTTTTCACGTCGACTGGAGCAACCGGGGCTACCACACTTAATTACTCCACTCTCATCTTCCAAGTGAAAGAAGAAATACTTCCAGAGAAGGAGACCCAGACGTAGTCCTCTCATAACCTGCAAAAATATAACATAAAGGAGCAAAAAACGAAAGAAACATAATATAGGCAGCAGGCTCCCGCGGTCGTTCCCTATATTCTTGCAGGTACGTTTTAGTCCTCGATTTTTCTTACCCCACCGTATACAATATACACACACACACAAACTAACTATACTGCATTGTTGTTGTTATTACGTACGTACGATACAAACAATGGAAAATTCTACTCATGGGATTGCGGAGTGCTCCGACGAACCGGCGTAGGAGGGATATATTATACGGAGGAAAGAGAGGTTATAGACCACGCGGCTGAATGTGTTTTTCTTCATCTTAACTCTCCGCCCTCTCGAAGACGATATTCCTATATGGAGATTTGCATTGTGAACTTTAAAGTACACGTTTATCCAAATAACCAGCTTCCTCGTGGTATGAATATGTACACATACACACATCAGCGACACAGCTGATACTGCTGCTGATAGCCGTACGCTGTGGATAAGGCCTGATGTGTAATGGAAGGGAATTTTTTTTAGGCGCGCATTCTCGTCCACAGTAAGTAAAGAGCCGCCCGTGATCGCCAAACACATAAGTACAACTTCGAGGAATCGGAGTGCTGCTTTTAATTGTTTGTTTTTGCAATGCTTGCGTTATCTTGGGATACACCGATTTTGCTCAGGAATGTGAGCACATGGGACAAGCAAGTTTGCCGGCTCGTCGAGAGCTGGAGAGCGTCGAGACGACGCGACGTATAATAGTGTGCAGGGTTTATTCGTCTACTTACCTATATCTTCATATTCGTTTCTCTGGCTCTTTCTCTTTCGCTTTCGGAGTTTATACTTGTATAAGACTTGCTCCGATACTGGGGAAGACTCGGACTGAGCAGTGTACCGTGCGCGAAACTACCGATACGACTCCAAAAGCTACATTTCGCATAGTGGTCGAAATTTTGATGGTTTTGCCAAAGAAACATTGTTCATTGTTCGATCTCAAACATGACTTTTGTCAGTTCAACAGCCTTTAAAGTGCCCCATATGCTATTTTATAGCTTCTGGATTGTATACCCTATCTATTATTGAATCAGAGCCGTAGATATGGATGAATATAACTTTTTATATATTTAGTACATTTATAGCATTTATTGTTGTTGCAGAATTGTGGGTGATTCAAAATTGTTTTTAAATATGGTTATTAGAAGTGCATTCGAAATTTGAACTGATTTTCAAACTTTTATTACACCTTAAATTTGAGACATGCTTAAGATGATTTTTGTAAAAATATTGGGAGAAAGCAGAATAATATAGTTGCTGTAAACTATGTTATTCTAGTGATTTTGTCATAATTATTTCATATTACATGATTCATCAATGACATCATTTTTATGAACAAGAATATGAATGAACAAATCCAAACGACTTTCCGAAAAAAAATTTTTTAATTAATAACTCTGTCACAAAATGTTGTTTAACAATAGTCACTCGAGTTAATTTCCATTCTACTGGAATTGATGTTAAGGTTTTTTTTTTTGGAAAGGATCTGATTGTTTTTTTTTTTATTTTTTACTGTGTCACTATCATTTATCACGATTCATCTTCAGTGTCATAACACAACACGCTTATAGATAATTAGACCCCTGCAGGAGAAATTCGCTCGCCTTCAGCCCCTTAAGTGTACTTATAGCGACATCTAACCTGGCATCTTGCCTTGCCTTTGCTTACTTACGCTATAAGTGTACACACGAACTCCATTCTACGTGTGTAGATACGCACTCGTACACTCATATATCGGTATCGGCTTTCCTTCTCGCTCTCCTCTTGCTTTTGCATCGCAAGTATGCCGCCTTGAAATAGAAAGATCGAGATTTCTTATCTCTCCTTTTCTCACTCTTCTCCTCTTCGCAGCAGCAGCAGCAGTGTACCCAATGGCACTTGCTCTTGTCTCGTCTGCTGAGGTTGCAGGTGATTGACATCCTGCTCCTATAATATATGTGTGTATACGTAGACGCGTTTTCTTTTTCGCGCTGCTCTCCATTTTACCCGTCTCTCGTTGGTATAGGTATATAGGTACCTATATTTACTTTCATTGCGGAGCAGAGGCCAATCCAAACGAAGGCCAATAAGAAAGAAAATAATAGAATCAAATTGGCGCCGATGA
Organism: Copidosoma aretas; assembly: GCA_030522625.1. Lineage (NCBI taxonomy): Eukaryota > Metazoa > Arthropoda > Insecta > Hymenoptera > Encyrtidae > Copidosoma > Copidosoma aretas. Next base: position 7,844 of record JAPYYV010008591.1, on the reverse strand, counting down.
CCGGTTGCTCGTGCCTGTGCTGTCTAAACGAAGAGGCGTTGCTTGCTCTCTAATAAGACCACTGGATTAAAAATATGCAAATTGCAGGAATCCGTTTATCTTGATCAGCTGTTAATCTTTTTTTTGGAATATGCAAATTGTGTTTTGATTCTTGTTGTGGGTTTTTTTTACGACAGAGTTTTTGTGACCGATGAATCCTCGGATGAATCATATCTTGATACTCTTCTGTACCATACCTCGTACAATACAATGAAAGGGAAAAAAATAACTATACCAACGTTATCTTTAATGGTCATGAATTGATTATGCACGATAATATTATTTTATCAGCTGAAGCGAAGTTCTGTATCATATTTATACGATAATGAAAATTTCTGATGCCCTGTTTATTTTGTCACTGCTGTTTGCCGCCGCAGCTATCGTATGTGGTATATCTATGGAGCAACCGAAATTCGCGCGATGGCCATGACGTATAGTACTTAGCGTGATATCGTACCCCAAAGCCAAGTATTACCCGCGAGCCGTTGAATAATTCCTCGCATCTCCGCTAATTAAATATTGACCGTTACACCACTCGGAGCTAACAAGCTTAACGAGACGCGAAGCAAACTAGAACACTGTATGCAATTTCAATGAGTAATAATTGTTCGTGTTTATAAACTCCGTATCTTTATATACTGCAGCTAGTTTATAAATCCTCTGAATATTTTTAGTTCAAAAGGTAACGTTCACAGATGTATTCAAGGTTTATTATTAGGTATTATACGAAATTTCGCAGTTGAATTCGCGGAGCAAGAACACCGCTGCTATATACTACCAGGCCCGCACCTCACTCGTCGGCGAGACAAAAATAAGGCAACAAAGTCACCGAGAATACCGCGCCGATCTATTTCGGGCCGCCGTGCTGTTATTAAATGCGTGCAGTGACTTAACGAATTGAAGTAGGCACCCCGATTCGCTGCACAGAGCTTTCCTCCGTCTTACCGAGCTTTTCCAGTTAAATCCACCGGAATAAAATCAGCCGAAGCGCAAAAACGAAGCGAAAAAACCCTGTCGTTTCTACAAGATAAAAACGGCAGTCTGTTCGATCAACTGATTTTCAAGAGCTCGACTGTTGAATATTGATTTTGAGGCTTCCAAAAAAAATTTCCAATTTCATCATGGCATTTTTGCATCGCACGTTTTTTTTACCGAGTTTTTTACGTAAGAGTAATCTTGTCCGCTTGTCAAACACATTATGCAACCATCAGCTGGTGACACGTGTTGTTGCTGGAAAAAAAAAGGAAATAAGCTTACCTATTAAAAAATAATCAAATTAAATGCAAATTTTTTAAATTAAATTAAAAAAAAGATTTGAGTAATATCTAGTAGAATAATTTTAATGAACGACATCCTACTCGGCGTTATCGCTCGTTTTTCTCTGCTCATATGAGTGTGTTTTTCACGTCGCGACAACAAACACCCGATACAGATATAAAGGTGTGAAACGCGTATCTGTAGCAGCAGCATGTCTCTTGCGCTGGCTGTCAGAGGAAAAACGACTTCATTTTCTGATTGACGAGAAAAAAACGTTTTCTAAGACAAATGGGCGCACTGTACTGCTGTTACCGAGTGTACTTATGCGAGCACTTGGCTAAGTATGAGTAAGCATTGGTGGCTGTGTGCGTGAGTTTCCGGTCGGCTGATTTGCGTTTATAATTTCGATTTCTATCCACAAGAGAGAAAAAGAAAATATCCCATGCCGACCGACCGACTCTATATTTAGAACCACCTAAGCCGGGGTGTGCGTCGTGTGCTCGGAAATGTCACTCGTTATCAAAAAGACATTTTTCTTCTTTTAAATATCGGACCGCCGCGCTATTACATTCCGGTTGTATTTTCCCCTTATCTTATATTCTTTTTCTTCGGAGACCGAATGATTGCTAATTTAAACGGTGAAATCAATTATTACACACCACACATTAAGATCGTCATGGTAATTTAATGTGGACATAATTCAAATTTTTCAATTAATTGACTGACATTTTTATTTATGTTCTTTAGATGATTTAAATACCACATACCATTTGGACATCAGACATACACTAATTGTAATCACTATCGTATCCAAAATTTGGTTTTTCGAAGCGACAGCCTTGACTCGACCAACTGGATGCAGCAGTAGATTGTATTGCACCAGAGACATTTCTTGTGAAGGTCGAATACGAAAACCTCGACGAAACCATGAATCCAGTACGTTAATCAGTCTCACAATAACTATCTCTAGGTGCTCTGATGATAACGGTTACGCGATAAAAACTTGACGAGGCCTCTACTATGATAAAATTTATTCTGTACTTTCCCGTTTTATTAAGCCATTTCTCACATTATCTCGACTCTATATTATAAAGTTTAATATTCCTGGACTAATCAAGATTAGAATATCCGCTTCTAGCAGTTTCGTAACACATATTGTGCAGCTGAAGTAATTCGAGCTTTTGATTCATGCATTTTGAGGAAAGTCGTGCGCGCTAAGTTGAGTATAATTTCTACTTTCGGAAAACGTTACTCCGAAATACAAGCTCTACCACTAGCTCGCAGCTCGGGCTCTAAATTGTTGTTGCACTTTCGAAAGTTGCTGTTCCCTCCGGCCAAGTTCACGCTTTATTTCAGACTACATCGTACTTACTGTGTAGTAGAGTATAATATTTTTTTTTGACGACTCGGCACGCGAATTTTGGTAACTTTACGAGGGCTAAAAACTAAAATCACCCAAATATCTATCGAACAAAGTTTCAAAATGCTATTTGAACTCTAATTTGTTCATCCATAGGAAATACCTATCGGTATACTACTGCTTATCTCCCCCACAGCTGCTCTGGATGCCATGACTCAGCCTGCTCCTGTATATTATAAGTTGGTATTCCTAACGACCATCACCATCATCATCACCGCGTGAAACAAAAAAAAATACTTCCCTGATCCGTCACGTCGCGTATATGTACGAAGGCGCGCGCGGGATCTAAAAATACCCATGTACGAGCGATAAATCGAACCTCAACGCGCGCGTCGAAAGCAGTTTTACAACGGCCGCTCGGGCGATTTTACACACACAATGTCGCCTATGTACTTGCGCATAGGCAGTCTATAGGCCAATAGTCGTGTAAACAATGACGGAATCGCACTTTAAAGCTTTCCTCTCGATTGGGTACGCGCGCGCGCCCCCGATGATATACACGTATTATCCAGCTCGCTGGTTCACACCCTCGCAGCAGCAGACGACGATTAGACACTTGTTGGGCGCGCGCAGGGGGGGGGGGGGCAAGATAGCATCGCCCCTTGCAGATTTCATCCCCCTCTCTCCGGTGGCGGTGCTTTATTATACTCGGCTATAGGTACATGGTATGTATTATGGACGAGTAATATTATGACTGCGTGTGGTGGATCGCCCGCCCGCCTCTCCCTTTTCGATATTAAGCGCTTGTACACAACGTGTACAATGGTAGGGTAACATGCATCGTTTTTCTTCTCGCTCTCGAAAGCCCCTCCCCGCTACTTTAATTCGCGCACCCAAAGAGCCCACAGCGGCATACCTGCAGTCGCACGGTGGTAATTATTCATGGGAGCGAGTGATACGGTGCAGCGGCTTGCGGTGTGTGTGCGTATAATAGGGTACACAAGTGCTTTTCACTTTTCCAGTGGTCCTCGCGCAGAAAATTGAGAGCTTTGCTATCTGCACTACTTGTACTGCCGGGTGGTGGGAGTTAATTCATGCGCCGGTCACTCTCGAGAGTGCGATTTGTTTCCCGGGGCACACAAAAGCATACAATACCGTACGGCAAAGTGGTGGAGTAATACCTGCTCGACAGATGCATTTTAAATGTTTCACCGGCACTCGTTGGTTTTTTTTTCCTCTCCCTCGGATCCTTAAATATTTTGTTTTCCCTCCGTCCGGCGCGATTTCGCACCGCATAATTTACGAGCGTCGTTCGAAAAGGGCTGGAAATTTATGCGACGCTGATAAGCGGAAAAGGGAGCGCGATACCGCGCACGTTATAATAATATTCTCAGCGAGTGTGTATTTTATTTGCGCGTCCGGTATGAAAAATAGCCGTGGGCGATAAAAAGCGCGGGTCTCATGCAATGGGCAATCTCGCGGTTGCCGAGGCTGCTGCGCCTGATTATTTATTAAGTTGTTATTGTAACGCAAAGGTGTAGTTTTTCCTTTTCAACTCTACTGCGGACGGTCAATCAATTTGTCATCGTCTTTAGCATTAAAATGATCTGACGTTTATTACAACAACGAATGAGTTTGGTCGTTCGATGTTGTTATTTAATCAGGCTGCCTCGGTCTTTGCACACATCTACCTCGTGCAAACAGAGTAGTATTATCAGTTAATTATAATCATTCACAAAATTCAGATTAATAAGGCGCGAGGCACGAGTAAAACAAAACCAACTGATTACGTGTATTTGATGGATGTAAGCCGTCAGTGTTTACAAATATCTTCCTCCGCGTGATTTAATTAATTCGGATCATTCGTTTCGGATAAAAATGAAGTCATTAGTTTTTGAGCAGTTCTATCTTTTTTAGATAAACTTTATGAATTAAAAAACAATGAATGATGCTGGTCGCGTTTTTGGACGATGCATCATATAGAATAGTCAGTCCATTAGAGTATACATATTTTATGCAACTTTTAATACCGGTGATTTCACACCAGTATACCAAATTGCTCTGAACGGTACAATGGCTCAATAAAATATGGTAATTCAACGTGGTAACAATGAATCTCCGAAGATTAATTAAAACAAACACACTGCACCCACACTCACCGATGTACGATATTTGCGGTGACGAGCAGTTCAATTTCGCTCCAACACCGCGGTCTTAAGCGTATTACACGTATAAAACAAAAGCCTCCGCAACAACGAAGAGCGAGTTAGGGTCCTCCCCTCCCCCCTCCTGTAATAAAGTCATTTGCAGCCATTTCATTCCGACAGACCCCGCGACTATTATATCCGAGAGCGACTCCTTCTTCCTCGCCTTCTTCCTCGTCCGTGAGTATACATAATGTTACATAAGAATAGGGAAGCAAGAAAAGGTTCGCGTTCTCGGCATCAACTTTTCTCATTTAATCCCCCAAAAGCGGAGTCTCTCCACGATTCGAAGACTCGCTCGGGGCGGCTCTTCGTTTATTCTTGAAAAGTTTTCGCTAAGGTTCTTCGAACTCGGTTGTGAAAATGATTGAATCCGGGCTTGATGAATAATGGTGATGGGGAACGAAAGAGACGGTACTTTTTATTCCACGTAACTTTGCGAACAAAAAAAAACCTTCGGTGGGTGGAAAACGTAAATTTTTCAAAATATAAAGTAAAAACGAGACCTCGAAAGAGTGGGTGCGTGTATAGCCTTGGTCCAACGTGCGCGAGCGTATCGCGCTTGTAAAATTAAGAAGAAAAAAAAACAGAGCCGCGGTGTAAAGTACACGCACTCTCTCTCTCGGTGGCGTTCGCTCGTACACGCGCACACCTAAAAACTCGTCCACGAGTATATCTATTCGCACGGCTGCTGTCCTCGTCGTCCGCGAGCTCGGGCACGCTTGCGTGTAAAATTAGCCGTAGCGTATATATTTGTACATGCGTATGAAAAAAAAAGCAAAAGAGGCAACAGTACTTACAACCGCGGCTGCTCGTTCTCTCTCTCTCCTTTTCCCTCCCACGATGCACGCGCACGTGAAACGAAACACACAAACGCCTTCTCTCTCCCTCTCGGCATTGGGTACGTCTTTTATCAATGCCCACTCGTCTTTTCTCCCTCGCTCGCGATGTACGCAAGTACAAGTATGTTTGTATATATATATATTACGCGCGGCGCGCAGTAAAAGCCGAGGGCCGTCGCGCCTTGGAAACGAAAAGAGAGAGTCACCGAGGCGAAGCTTATTTTCGACGACGCGTCCTCTCCGAGAAACAGAGCGGCCACGTACCTTCTGAACTCTCGGGAGATGCATTAATAATTTCTTGATAAAGTTGTGGGCTCGTATAATGCATAGACGCGCTCGTTAGGTCCGTCCGTCTGTCCTGCCCGGCGGGGGGAAAATGATTGTTTTTCCCGAGCGGCATGCATCAAGCAGGCGTATACTATATATACTATATATACTATATACAGCCACGAGAGTCGCTCCCAAGATAGATTTTAATTGTGCGCATCGCGATAATTCACGCCGAAGCGCGCGTGGAACTTTCTACTTAATTTGGAAGAGAGCGCGTCGGAGCTACGAGAGGGAGGGAGAGAAAGGTGACGGGGGAGAGTATATAAGTTAATTATTCGTTTGCTTTCGAGCAACTTTGAACGCGGGCGCTCTAATAATGATCGAGCGGTGGAGAATATTAATTTGCCCCTCCGGAGAAACTCCGGCCTGAACGTTATAATAATAGTATGTTACGCGGAATCGATATCGGACTGCCGGTGTGCAGAGATTTTTTTTTTTTTTTTCCTCCATTGCGACGGTTAACAATAATACATTTTTTCGAAGAATATACATTTATGAACGCGTGTCACGGCTTGAAGATATACACTCGAGTCGAGCACCCCGTTATTATACGGCCATTAGGTCTCGCCGAATGATATCTGTACGAGCTGTCTTGCATGATGATGATGATGATGATGATGATGATTGTGCGGCTCGAAAATATACGTCACGAGCGCGTACGCCTCGATGATAACACTCAAAGAAGACGATGACGAGACGATGAACGATATGAACAGCAGCGCTGCGAGCTTTAGATTCGAAAGTTGATGACAAAAAGCTGGTTACAGTCGGGCAGTTGAAATACATTCGATGGATGCTCTTTCTATTTCGGAAGGTGACGCGATGATCTTCTTTCATGGTTATCTTTTTTGAGTCTTATCGGTTCACGCACTAATCGTACTCGAAACGACGCACTTATACATATAATACATTTTTGATCGAAACTCGGAAAAAATCTCCGCGTTTGAAATAAATATCCAAGTAGCAGTTGACCATGTACATATAATATATTATAGTACCGAGTGGTGAGACGTGAAAGAGCCGCGATCGATCGAATGAAAGAGCTTTAGGGGCTGCTAAATCTAATCGGCAAAAGAGAGCGCGATTTTCTCTATCACCGCCAGCACCCAGTACCTCACCTCTATAATTATATTTACACTCCCCCACACGACCGCGATTACAGTGCGAGTGCAAGCACGATGAACGCGAGTGTGTGTGTGTGTGTGTGTGCTCGCGCGCGATAATTGCAGGAAGCGCGCTCGGACTTAGCTGCATGCCGGCTAAGACGATTAGGGCTTTTGGCCTGTACATATGCATGTGTGCAGTGCATCCATGTACGTATAATATCCCCTCTGTATATTGGAGCCCGCATTATGAGCTTAGACTGCAGCCCAGACACACACACTCACGTTTGCCGCCGCCGCCGCGCGTGATATAAGATACCTATACGCTCGCCTATACGCCTCGAAGAGGCCGCTCGGGAATTAAAACGCGCGCGCGGGCGCATCAGTCGTCGCCGGGCTCGCTGCCACTCGCCTTGAGCCTGTGTTACACTACTCTAGTTTGTTCGCTTCTGCATCGGTATATTACGGTGCCGCGCATAGTCGCTGCAGAAGTACGCGAATAATTTCGGTGCATCGGCCGCGCAGCTCTGCTGCGTACACAGTATAGTTTTCCGAGGTGCGCGGGTGTGTGTAAAAGGTGCGTGTCAGTGTTGCTAATCGCCCTTTCGGTTCTCCGCTGCTCCTCCGCGCTCGTCCGCGCGGGGTGAAGTGCGCTCTTCTCGTCCCCCCCCCCCCCCCCCCCCCCCCCCCCCCGCCCGCGCCCCCCGCG
>JAPYYV010008590.1:0-19889 GCA_030522625.1 Copidosoma aretas | reverse complement strand
TACACTACATGTGAAAAAGTAAAAAACCACGACGTGACCTTCTGACAAGTCTCTTTCCTTTTACAAGTTTTCCGGCAACAAATTTACTCCTTGCTACTATATATGTTGCGAAGGAACTGCATCAGCACGCATTCGTTCCAAATTGGAGCAGCAGCTGGCAGCAGACGACTTTCCACATGAGCTCATATAATCAAATATGCATATATAATAATTATATTGCACATCAGCACGAGTATATATTGTCAAAGGTGGTGTTTGCAAAAGGTTAGTTGGTGATTTTTATTAATTTCTATTGTATGTATACCACAGTTTGTAAATAGGAATCCTGAGCTTATAAGCTAGGATCGGTATACTATCATATGATATCTCCAGCTCGCGACTTTATGCGGAGTATAATATAACGTTAGCCGGTCGTCTTTAGATCTTCGCTACGTCGTGATTCTCGAAATTCTCCGCGTGTGTTGTGCTCTAGTAAATATTTTATTATTATTATAATATTCATCGAGCTTAAGAGAAAGAGCACAAAAAAAAGCAGTGAAAGGAAAAATAAACGCGCATGAAGAGGCCTAACTAATGCTACTCGCGAGCCTGCTGAGGTGTCCACGAGTCCTAAAGCTACCGAGTATAAAACCTGGCATAAGGTGGAAGTCGCTGCGTACTTTGGTTCGTTTCGTCTTCTCAATTGTGTTGTTGCTGTTTTTTTTTTTTCCTAACTTAGATATAAGTAGCTAGTTTTGTGTAATCAAGTACTTGCAGTACTTACCCTAGTTGCAGTTCAATTTTGGAGCTCCCACGCGTGCGTCCTCTCGTTAACCTCTTCGCGTTACATTTCCACTGAGCTCTGCTGTCATTTTTCGTTGGAAAATCAGTTTTGGTTCACTAAAAACAGTTTGTTCCACTTATTAATTGGATTCTGCATAAATATTCCTGCCCTGAATAACCAATAAGAGTATGTAAGTACACTGAACTCCGTGTACGTGGTTCGACCTGCCAATCATTGTTGTTGACCTTCGTTTTCTTTTATGTTTTAAAATATTGCTGTACTTTTAAACACTTGTTCCGATGTGCGTTGTTTTTGTTTTCACTAACTCTTTATTTTGTACGCTAACTTAGAGAGATAACATATTGACACATTAGATACCTGTGAACTTCAATGACACACGTTTGTCTTAATTAATAATGTGACAGTTGCATCATAATGTTTTATCTGCCCACAATTTGGCAAATATTTAATTATTAGAAATGGTAATGCATACGTTATTCCCCTAAAAATGACAGCATACTTTATTTTCATTCATTTACGTTTTTCCTTATCTTACCAATCATTAATATTGTATTTTTTACATTTCCATTGTAGAAAAAAATGAAGCAGAAGCAAGAAAATCCGGATAAACACTCTGTGGCAGAGTTGAATCCACCACCATCCTATATTCAGGTAAAATGCTATTGGACAAAAGATGATTCACCACAATGACAAAAATTATCAATATTGATTTGCTGTAAATAATTTATCAGGAAAGGATAGCAATGTTCGACACGCTCAAGGCTAAATACATAGCCGATCTTGCAGCTAAGGAGTCCAAAGAAGTAACTGTAACGCTTCCAGATGGCAAAGTAGTTACGGCCCAGTCTTGGCGCACTACCCCTTATGATGTTGCCTGTGGTATAAGCCAAGGCTTGGCAGACAACACAGTCATAGCAAAAGTCGACAATCAATTGTGGGATTTGGACAGGCCATTGGAATCTGATTGCAAATTGCAGCTGCTCAAATTTGACAATGAAGAAGCCAAGGCAGTCTTCTGGCACTCTAGTGCTCACATTCTTGGAGAAGCCATGGAGAGAGTCTATGGTGGTTGTTTATGCTATGGTCCTCCCATAGAAAATGGTTTTTACTATGACATGTTTGTTGGAGAGAACAAGGGTATATCCAGCGAAGACTTTGCATACTTGGAATCTCTTTTTAAAAATATTGTCAAAGAAAAACAAAACTTTGAAAGGCTAGAAATGAAGAAGGAAGATCTCTTGGAAATGTTTAAGTACAACGAATTTAAAGTTAGGATCCTGAACGAGAAAGTCACAACACCAACCACAACTGTGTACAGGTGTGTAAGACTAAGCATAAGTAATTTGTACTATCCTCACGTATATGTTGAAAGTTGCTGCTTTATTGTAAATAATTGATAGATGCGGCCCACTGATCGATCTGTGCCGGGGACCGCACGTGCGCCACACTGGGAAGATCAAGGCAGCAAAGATAACAAAGAACTCGTCAGCTTACTGGGAGGGTAAAGCGGATGCGGAAACGTTACAGCGGCTCTACGGCATAAGTTTCCCGGATCCCAAACAGCTGAAAGAATGGGAAAAGTTGCAGGAGGAGGCCGCAAAACGTGACCACCGGAAAATCGGCCGTGAGCAGGAGCTTTTCTTTTTCAACGAGGTCTCGCCTGGCTCGTGTTTCTTTGAGCCTAATGGGGCACACATATACAACACTTTAACGCAATTCATACGTGACGAGTACAGAAAGAGAAAATTCCAGGTTTGTTATTTGTTTAATGAGATGTTTTTTTGAACCCAATTGTTCTTTATTAATTACAAATATTATCCTCAGGAAGTTATCTCGCCAAATATTTATAACAACAAGCTGTGGAAAACGTCGGGTCACTGGGATCATTATGCCGATAACATGTTCTGTTTCGATGTAGAAAAAGAAACTTACGCGCTGAAGCCAATGAACTGTCCCGGTCATTGTATGATTTTCAACGTACGAAACAGGTAAGTCTGCAATAAAGTAGTGAACACTGTCAATTATACTCGTTAAAATTCGCAAAAAACATAAAAATACTCTGTGTACAGATCGTGGCGGGAACTACCGTTGCGCATGGCAGATTTCGGAGTGCTTCACCGTAACGAGTTGTCAGGCGCTCTGACAGGCCTAACTAGGGTACGCCGTTTTCAGCAGGACGACGCGCATATTTTCTGCACGCAGGAACAAATTAAGAACGAGATTCTGAGCGCCCTCGAGTTCCTTGACCACGTCTACTCCGTTTTCGGCTTTACGTTTAACCTGTGCCTCTCCACCCGACCTGAAAAATATTTGGGCGAGCTCGAAGTTTGGAATGACGCCGAAAAAGCACTCTCCGAGAGTCTCGACGCCTTTGGCAAGCCTTGGACGCTTAACCCTGCCGACGGTGCTTTTTACGGACCTAAGATTGATATTACCATTATGGATGCATTGAAGAGGGCCCACCAGTGCGCAACTATCCAGCTGGACTTCCAGTTACCTATACGCTTCGATTTAACCTACGTCAAGTATGTATAATGACACTTTAAGATTATACTGAAGTGCTGGTTGAATTAATTTTCTACTCTTTTTTCTCAGCGATGCTGGTGAAAAAATACGTCCAGTTATAATTCACCGAGCAATCTTGGGTTCGGTGGAACGTATGATTGCTATCCTCACCGAATCTTACGCTGGCAAGTGGCCTTTCTGGTTGTCGCCCCGTCAAGTTATGGTTATCCCTGTGGGTCCATCAGTTGACGAGTATGCTGTGCAAGTGCAAGATAAATTCTACGAAGCAGGTTTTAAGAGCGAGGTGAACACAGATCACGGTGAGACGCTAAATAAAAAAATCCGCAATGCCCAACTCGAACAGTTCAACTTTATTTTTGGTGAGTTGATGATTTTTCAACGGTAATTTTGTGTTTGAAAAAATAATTACTGTACTTATTTAATGATCTGTTTTTTGCGGTTTTAGTGGTTGGAGAAAAGGAAAAGGCTGCTGGTACAGTAAATGTCAGAACAAGAGATAACAAGGTGCATGGCGAAGTTGAAATAGATCATCTGATTAAGAGATTCAACGAGTTCAAAGACAAGAAAACTCGTGAATCTGAGGAAAGCATTGTTATTGCGGAGCCTTAGTTTAGAGCTTTATTGAGCATTAATTCCCAATTATTTATAAAGTCATAGGCATAATTTAATATTTATGGTCGTTTCTAATTTTAGCTCGACTTGAATCACTTTTTATATTCGCCATGATCTAGTTAAGATGCATTTTACACTTTTGCTGAATTGTTGATAATTCTATCATGAGTGTTGCGACACTAAAATAAACTACTTATCTACACTTGATGCTTGTTTTTTCTTTCTTGAACGTTTTTACCTTAATAGAAGTAAAATAAGTCAAGAATTTTATTCCATTGGCTAAAGTTTGTACGAGCATAAATCGTAAAAATACTACGGTAATGAACTTTTTATTTAATTGGTCAAAATTCTGACATTACATAGGCTAGCTTGAATTTCAAGTACTTTATTTTGTTGTGTAAGTATTTCAGGTGATACCCACTTTCTGATATTATATGCATAGTCCAAGTGATAAACTAAATGAAGAAAACTCTTCAATTTATTTAATTCGTTTTTTTTATTTAACATTTATATGATTATTATTTTTTACAGATAATTCGTACTGCGACATACAATTATTTACAAATTTTTCAAACAATACGTTAAATGCACAATCTTTCGATAGAACTATGAAATAAAATTACAATGAAACATTATTGACACAATAAAATAAATCTAAATTTTTAGGAATCACGACGATGAAACAAATGTTGAAGATCATAATTTTAATTTTTTCATACTTTTCATAATTAGCGTTTTACAAGTTTGGAAGACTGTACATTACTATACAATAATTATTGATGGTATAATTTTCAAATATTAAGTATTATAAAGTAACTCACTCGAAAATATTGTCAAATCTTAAAAAATTACATCTAATCAAATCACAATAAGAACATTAAAATAATCAAGTACTCAAAGTAAAAATAAAATAAGAGTGGTAAGTTATATACCTATTTACTTATGTATGTATACGAGTCAGTCGTAACAATTAAATGAATTAGAGATCATTGTGATACTTGAGTATAATATCACCGACTTTGCGACTTTTATCAGTCATTCTTACACGGCTATGCATTTACAGATTCGCCTATTACTTGTACTCGCAGTAATATCAACTTGCCCTCGATTCTACAATAATCAAAATCTTCGAAATGAAAGGATCCACTGTACCTACAAGTAAATCATCTATGTATAAATAGCTGGCCATAGTAATAATATCATTATTGTAGTTGATATGGCTAACTTGATTATGGTTTTGTGAATGTTATACACTGCATGGAAAATGTTTACATACGGGGAAAAAAACATTCAAACTTACACATTGTAAGTATAAATATGTCGAAAATTTGTTTTAAACGGAAGAACGCAATTTTTTATAAAACCAGTGAATAGAGGTAGGGAGAAATCGATCAGTCGGTACAGAACTGGAACCATCGAATTCGCAGTCGTGTATACAAAATACATACAATACGTAGACACAAATGATAAAAAACGAAGTCATGACAGTAAGTATTGATGAATAATATCCTCGAAAATATATTTATATACTATACATAAATAACACGCGTTTGCGCTTAGAAAAATACCTTAAACGCTCGCAACGCTAAATAAATCGTTAAGTATTACATCAGCTTCTGAATCATATCAAAGCCAGTTTTCAAGCTGCACTTGATGGAGCAGCTTTTTTATTCATACCGTTGAGCCTTCGAATATCGATTCTCAACCAGACTAGAAGCAGCGATTATTTAATCTTCTTCACGTACTTACTTATATTTCTACAACTGTAATTTCAAAATTTGTCGTGCTCATAATTATGTCAGCATTGAGTATTCTTTTTGTTTTCATCACTATTATTAATATTATTGTTTACTTTTGTTAATATCATCATTATTACTATTATTTGATAGTGAAAGTATTGCTTATAGTGTGTTCATTTTGTCATTGTTTCCTTATTACTAACTTTATCTCTGTTCTTTGCCCTGTGAAGTTTAACATTTTTGTCCTGACTAGCAAAGTCGATCGAACTTTATGATTTGTTAGAAAAGAACTTTTCTTACATTCACAGAAGACAAGAGAAACTCCCAGTAAAATAAAAGTACATAAAAAAGTTACGAATGTTGTGGAAAAATTCTGTGAAAGTAAAATCAATAATCAGGAAACAACAATGAATAATGTCAGCTCCGACTATTTTCTGAAAACCGCAGTATTATGATAATATGTGCACATTTGTTGTGTGTTCGTATGTTTCTTCTTTTCATCTGTAATATAGCTCGTCTTTATTTTTCAACTCCAACGATAACAACAGCTCAGCTATTAAAAATTTTTCAAAGTACTGGACAGCCATTGACGATGTATATGCGCTTAAAAACAAAATCATCTCTTCTTCAGCAAGCGGCGAAGGCAGTGAATAAACGACCGCTTTTTTTCTTCTTTTCTTTAAATGCTTACAGTACAGTACAATAATGTTTTGTTGATGCTGCTCTTCTATAGGTCCCTTATTCCGCTTGAAAAACTCTTTGCCCGGTACAATATGCAGTGAAATGATGAGTAATCTAGCTTTTTAGTATCACGACGATCGGTATAACGATATTATACTAATTCATGTTTTTCTTGTCTCATTAAAATTATTAACATCTAAAATCCTACGCGGGAAATCGATCTAGTAACGATCTGTGTCTCGTTTTTCTCTTTGTGGAGGAGGGTTTCACTACGAACTCTTGATCTTCAAAGTAATAATCACCCCATATACTTGCAGTGCGCAAGTGATGATAAACTTGCAAAAGTTTCGCTGACCGTTCGAACCAATTGATGCTTCGATCTCGACCAGACGACTATCACTAATAGCCGCACTCACACCTTCTCTTCTCAGTACAGCATCGATCATAATATCATCGTAACGGGATGGGGATCGCAGCGGTGGCGTTGAGGACTCAGGTCTGGACAGCAGAGCTCGTCGGCCTTTGGAGTCAGCGCGGCTTCACCTGCAACAAGTAAACGAAGGGACCGATGATCGGTAAGTATCGACAACCAAGAAGCGAAATACGTTTAAGGAGAATTTTTTACGAGATTGTGCAAACATCTGACAACGTAAAGACCCGGGCTGTATGAAAAGAGGGTATTCTTTTGGTAACTTTCCACGCGGTTTTGACGCAACTTTTGATGCGTTGATCGTTCAAAATGATTTCCCACGTTGACCCTATTCCAAATCGTCTTGGGGAAAAAAAAAAAAAACAAAAAACGGGCCCTGCTTGACTGACAATTGGATTGATTCATGCAGTTTAACGGTTGACGCGAGATTTGCCCAGCCTGCTCGATAAATAATTCCAAAATAAGGCCGCCCCCTTCGAGGCGCCGATGAAGTACCTCGTGATCGGTCGGCTGGCTGCAAGCTGCCGCGACCGCGGTGCCAGCCGACTGCAGCGACTGCGAGGCTGGGGCCGCCGCCGCCGTCGGCTGGGCGAGACTGTTCTGCTGCTGCAGCTTGGCCGCTGGCGACTGACCGATGGGGCTCGGCTGCTCGCTGCGCCGGAGAAAGGCAGCCGCCGCGGCCGCCGCGGTCACCTCCTTCTTGGGCGGAACGATGGGCTTGTTGGGCGGCACCGGGGGCGGTACGCCCCGGGCCGGTAGTTTCGCCGCCGGTGTGGCGGTCGCCGGGACTGGTGGTGGCTGGGCCGGGACGCTCGGGGCGGGCATCACCAGGGGCCGCTTGGGCTGCAGCGCCTGCGACAACACACACAACCGCTGGGTCTCAGAGCCTCGTCTCTCCTTTCGAAGCTCGGCTTGGTTTTTTTTTTTTTCTACGTTTTTACATCCTCGGGTTCGTCACCAAAGCGGGGAAAAAATAAAGCTCGGCCAAGAAGCGAGGATGCGGGAAAAAAAAAAAATTAATGGAAATAAAAAAAGGAGACTAGGATGTAACGATACCTACCTCCTGCGAGGAGTACGAGAAGACGGTTACAGCACCACCAAAGAGCATCGTTAATGCTTTGTTGCGTAAAATTGCAACGCGGATCGAGTAAAATAGATCGGAGCAAGTGGGTGTTTTTGTTTGACAGTGTGTTTCGACTACTGTTGAAATAAAAATTGTGGCCGTGACTGTCTCGCTTATTAGCGCGTGTGCTTTTCAAAATAAAAGTTAACGCCTTTGTGTAAGTATTTTATTTGTGCGAGCAAACAAAACTTATAGGATCTGACGTGCGCTTTTCATTCACCAAAGGATAGTAGAGGAGGGTGACAAGTTGTACATAAATAAAGCTCGTAGATCAATTGTGTAAATTCAAGTTTAATAAATTAAAATGTAATGTACAAATCAAAATTTTTAGCTTAGCGCTGTAACGTTTGTACAAGGATCAAAGAAAACTAAAATGGTGCGTGATGTGACATAACAAAATCATACAGTTTTCTTACAGGGAACAGTCAAAATTAACATGTCCAAGGGAGGAAAATTTTAGGGGTAGAAAAATTGCTATATTTACATTGCAACAGTAGGTCGCGTTTAATTGACCGTCAGTGATAGTGCAAAGATAGTTAAGCAGTTCAATTAATATATTAAATTAATCATGCAGATATAGTATAAATTTCGTAAATATAATTGGCATAGAAATGCTAGTCTTAGGAGAATGATTTTCAGAAGTTAAGCAAGCTTGCTTAAACTATTTAAATCTTCTATTTATACTTTCATTGTTTTGAAAACTAAAATTATAGTGATATAAATATAAATTTCAGGATTTTTTGGATTACAAATCCATTTAAATTAATGCAGCCTTAAGTCTTGACTAATTCAAGATATGCAATTTATTATAATGCTTACGTAACGTGATTTTATCTAAAGATTTTTGTAAATCGTCAGTCACAATCAAATTGTTGTGCTTATGTTAAAATAAAAATCACCTAATTTATAACTAATAGACTAGAAGTGACTAAAATATATTTATGTTTTTTGTTTTAAATTCTTAGTCACCAGAATAATATAAATTCTTACACTTAAATAATTTAGAGATAAAATTGTAAGTCAAATTGATAAAATTTTTCAAGAAACTTAGTTTTGATAAAACGACGGTTTGTATGTATACTTCAATCATAAAGACTAATAAAAAATTAAACATGCATACATAAATGTGTAGCAATCTAATACTCTACTTCTTGTAAATTATAGCCTCGTTGAACAATATTTTTTTCAACAAAAATCTTATAACTCATTATTTTAAATACGTATTATTTCCAACACAAGAAACAATATTGAAGAATATTAATATTTGAAAATTTAGCAACTAAAGTAAAATTGTTAAATTCTAATTTTACTTCAAAGCAAGCTCGACTATATGGTCATTTAGAATCACTATCTTAATTTATAAATAAAGCGAAAGAGAAACGCTGCCATTTCTGCTCATATTAGCGTCGTGTGATTAGGAAAATGTGGATATGTTACCTGGGCGGCAGCAGCAGCAGGCTCTATCGTTGGAGGTGTGATTATAGCCGCATCAGGAAGGCTGGACGTGACACTCGATCCAAATATAGCGCCGCGCAACGCTTGTCCTGGAGTAACAGACCTGGCTATACCAGTAGCTAAAAAAGTACAAGCGATTAACAATCGAAGAAATTTCAAAAAAAATATTAATCATCTTTTGCTCATACAACAACTTACTTGGTCCACTAACTGGTACACTAGACACTGTAGCAGTTGGTTGCACTACTTTGCTGCTAACCATTGGAGTTCCAGCTCCCAAAACTGCTCCTTTAACTGTAGGATATAAATAAAAATAAAATTTTTTTTATCGTTCATCACATTGCGATATTTCGACAAAATTATGTGATTATGACCTTGCGGAGAAGCGCCTCTGTGGGTGGGCATAGCTGCGAGATTGGCGGGCTTAGCCGGTGGTGGAGGAGGTCCAATAGTCCTGATGCCTCCCCTAGCCTGTTGTTCTTTGAGTACCTCGAGCTCTGTCCGAAGTTTTTCAATCTCTGCTTGCTGTTCCATGAGCTTTTTGTCTTTGTTAGCTGTACTTTGACGGAACTGCGATCTTTCGATATCAAAATGAGCCTGCTGCTTTTCCATTTCAGCTTCCATGTGCAAGGCCTTTTTACTCTCCTCCTCCAGCCCTTCCGCCATTGTATCGGCACGTACCTGCGGATATAACAGAGTTGATTGATAAATTATATAAAATTATTAATCACGTACTTCTTATAAGTTTATAAGAAACAAACCTTTTCTTCGCTCAGAATTTGAGCAAGATCCTCAGACCGTTTGCGTTCCTCTATATATCTTAAAATAATTTTTTTCCGCTCAGCTAATAGTATGAGAACAATTTGTCTGTGACGATTTTTTTCTTCCTCTAAAGTATCACTAATTTTTTTAACCTCTGATTCAAGACGTTTTTTTTCTTGCTTCTCAATCTCCAAGTCTTTCTTCAATCGCATTCTTTCCTTTTCAAGACCATATGTTACATTATCACCCTGAGGTGTTTCGTGATCATTTTTTTGTTTCTCTTCTTCCAACTCTTTGATAACCTGATTTCAAAAAATTACGATACAATAAGAAAAAAATTACGATTTCATCGATATAAATTACAACTTCCATACAAACCATTTGATGTCTTAGTTCTGCATTTTTCAGTACTCTAGCCATATGATTTTTCATTTGTCTCTGTCGTGTTATCAAAGTTTCCAGAGCTCCAGTTAGCTGATCAGTTTGATTTCCTTGAGATCCGTTAGCACCACCCAGAATAGCTACATCCCTAGCAAGAGCTGAGTGAGGATCTGTGGTCCCGTGTCGATATTTTGAATTGAGAAGGTGCTTCATTTTTTCCGACTGCACGTAAATATACACATAGAACTCAATATTGAAAAACATTTTTTTACCAGATTAAAAAAAAAAATTCAAGATTTCACTTACCTTTAATGCTGCTATCACCACATCACGAGCTTGCAATTCACCTTCCAAGTAACCAAGTAGTTTTAACAAATCTGTCTTACACAGCTCCATTTTTGGATTCCTCTGAAAATTAAAAAATCAGATACTTACAAATTGTTATATGATTTTTCGGAGCAAAAAAAAAAGCCCAGAAACAAAAGCTCACGAATAAACTCTATAAGTAGACACACGATAACTAAAATAGCTCTTGAAAGAGCTGTATATGCTAATGAAGTTAACACCAGTGCTCGAACAAAGTTATTTTACAATCAACGATCATAAAGAAATCCAGCAACGTTAACAAGAGTATTTACCACAGTATTACGTCAAAATATGTGACAAAGCAGTACTTAGCGGATTGTAAACAATGACAGCAGCAGATTAAAAATAAACAACACAACAACAACAACAAAGAAAAGGAAGCAAACCTTGAGCGTGTTGGAGGTGCTTTTGTCTAGGGGATCATAGTTGTTGGGCTGCTGCGTCGCCGGCGACGACGATGCAGCCGCAGTAGCAGCAGCAGCAGCAGCAACGGCAGCGTTGACGACCGAGAGCGGCATCTTGGAGGCGGTAGCACTGCTATGCTGGTGACTGTTGGACATCATACCTTGTTGTTGTGCATGCACGTTATACTCGTGCGGACCTCTCTGATGATGATGATAATGATGGTATTGTGGGCTTGCCGTTATTGATATTTATATACGCGATATGTGCGCTGCTGCCAGAGACTGTGCGTGTTTGTTCAAGAACGAACCAGCCTCCTGGGGATGATGATGCGGTCGGGCCGCGCCCCCGGCAGCCTCCTGGGACTGTAGCCGTGACAGCAGCGGAGCGCAATCAACATCCTCCTCACGTCGTCGTCACGAGCATAATAATAGTGCGGAACGGCACGGCACAATAACAAACATGTATAGGTATAATATATAGGCGAGTATACTCTCCTTTTGGTAGTTTTGGTGGTGTGGTGAATCGGTATTTTATTTTTCCCTTCAAGACGTGCCGCTGCCCATTTTCTTGCTCCCGTGGAGTTTGCAGTCTCCGGTCCGATCAGGCGCAGCACGAGATGCAATCGCGACTCACCTGCAGAGTTTCATCTCCTGACTCCTTCGCGTATGTTGAGAGTATATCAGAACAGACAGGGTATATTGTACAATTACCTATTACACTTTCTCATCACTCTCATCTGTCTCTGATTCCTGTTCGTATATTACTTAAGTATCACCGACTGTTTTGTGTACCTGGTTCTGATTCTGACTATTAATATACTATGCACGTTTCATATACCTATATATAAGTTTCCATCACACAAATGCATCTCGATTCATCGGCTTCTTGAATTCGTGACTTGCGCCTAGCACACCTTCGGGTCTTTCGGGTCCCTCTGCACTCTGCAGTCTGCAGTCTGCACCCTCCTCTCCCAGAGATTAGTAGATCTACTAATCTCTGATGCCTCTCCGATCTCCAGAGTCCGGCTGAGGCTCAACCGCTGAGCACAAATCTTTTTGGCGTAAAATATTCCCTTCACGTCATGTCTCACGACAGTCAACCACCGATGAGCTGGATTATTCGGATGATGGCTATTTTATACCCTGCACCAGCACTTCACACCTAACCCTTCTCTGAAACTTTATCAAAAGACTTGCGGGTACTGGATAGTGAAATTTATCGTGTGTGTGACAAGTGTTTTTTCTATCACATCCTTGCTAAAAACCTTGTTGATGGTCCGACAAATCAAATTAATCAGTTAGGTGGAGCGTATGCTGTAAGTACCAAATATACATCGAAATAAAATCAAATTTTTTCGTTCTTTTTCCAAACCTTGGAATAAAACAATTGATTCGAGCGTGCCAGTTATTGGATTATAGAACTATATACACGATAATATCGAGTGTTATGTATAACAAATGGACTCATTCATTTATTCCATTCGTTCAAAGTCTGTTCTGGAGCTCTATTTTGTACCATGTGATTTCACCATTATAAATATAGCCATCAGCTCTCTTTTTATCACTATTTTCATTTCGACTTCGTGACTTGTACAATTTTTTGAGGAAAAAGGTACAGTTACGCAGAGACTTTCATTAGATTGGATGGCCCAAGATTTAATTTTTGTATCCAATATATATTATCCCATTACATATCCTTGATGTCTCAAAGAAAAATTCATTCATTGTCACATTCACTGTGATTATAATACTTGTATACAATTTATTATCTTATAATATTATATATTTCACATGATAATTATGATTAATCGTGCTATTAATTAACAATAAAAACTTATTGTCCGGCATCTATATTCACATTTCACATAAAGTAAGGGGTTTACACAAAAATCGTATATTTGTTTATATCGCTTGCATGAATTTCAGTTTATTGACACATTGGTTTTTGCAGTAATTATTGCATTTCAAAATAAAACTTCTATATTCATTGAAAATACTTAAGAATTAAATAGATTTCCAGAAAGAGTACCAAAATTTTGTATGTTATAATTAATTCCGCACGGTGCAAGATTTTCAATCAATTTTATTCCACTCTGTATTAGGATGATTGTTATTATCCACGGAAAAAATAACTACAGTAATTGTTACCTTAAAACTACGGTAATATTTAGACTATGTAAATAAAAGAACTCTTGAATCACTGCGAAATTACTCCTCCTGATGAGGGCCGGGAATTATTTATAAACGGCCGAAACGTCGACAGAAATAAATAAATGGTTTGACAGTACAACCATTGGCCGTTGATTTATTAATTTATACCCTACACTGCTGTCATTGGAATAATTTCCACAAAAGAATTCTTGCACAAAAACTATGGTGTAAAAACTACTAAAAAATTAGAAGACACGTTTTTGTGACTCGCGGTAGATTATATAGCATCAGAGAGCCTTCAGATATTTTATGTACATACATACACGCGAACGAACATTTTATATTTTTTTAATTATATTTATGTGACGACTCACCCTACGCAGCCCAAAAATTTTCGAATACCCTGCACACATTTATTTGTAAATCTTTTGTACTTTGCTTGATCTGTTCGGAGCCCCTTTTTTTTATTATATATATTTCTATAGAAACGACCTTTTTTTTTATATTCTCGCTACACTCAGAAAAGAACGACAGTAATTTTAACCGTTATTTTACGGTAAAGTTGGGATTCACTATAATTTTTCTCCCTTTTCAGGATAATTTTTACGATAGTTTTACGGTAAAAACTATAGGGAATAATCCCAACTTTACCGTAAATTCACGGTAAAAATTACTGTAGTTATTTTCTGCGTGTATTTATTCCACATAGTTGTATAATATATATATAGTACGTCGTCGTGCAAAAGAGCAGTTTCAACGCTAAATACTCTAGAAAAACAACTCAATAGTACGAAAATAAATAAAAAAAAACTCTTTGATTTCAGACGATTACAATTATTCGGATTTTAATCCATCAGATTAGGTCATACAAAAAACCATGCAAGATCCGAACGCGTTACTTCACGCAGCCATCACGGGCAACCTGGCGCAAGTTCGGGAAACGCTGCAAAGGTAATTTATATTTTTAAAAAGGAAAATCTGAAAAAAAATGAAACATCAAAATCTATTTTTTTTTAACACTCAATTACTCCCATTATTTCAGAGACCCATCCTCCATAAATCATTGGAATACAAATCTGTTCACGCCGATGTACCTGTTCCTCGACATATTCGGTGACAATCGGCGCCGATTGAGGGCCGACGAAAAACAGCCGATCATGAAACTGCTCATCGATCACGGGGCGGACGTGAATGTCCAATCGATAAGTTACGATGCGGCACCGCTGCACGTAGCAGTGAGCAAACGAGAGGTATGCCTTGAATTGTATTTTACTTCAACATTGTCGACAAAAATCTTAAAAGACGCAATGACCACGTGTCGAGGAATATTAATTATAATTTTCCAAATCCAAGATATACTGGGTGAAATTTTTACTGGAAAATAAAGCTGATCCAAACATCAAGAACTTCAAAAACCGATCGGCCCTGTCGCTGGCGATAAACACCAATTCCCGAAACATGGTGCGACTGATGCTGGATCACAAGGCGGATCCCAACGTGCTCGATAACAATGGCTACTCGTCCCTCGATTTGGCCTACTGGTGGAGCGGTTTGGACATCATGCGGATGATCGTCGCGTCCGGGTAAATCATCCTCAAATCAATTTTTCTCGTATGCATATAATAATATACATATTATATAATCATCGGCTGTGCAATAATGATTACTTAGTGGAAAGACCAACTATCTGTACCAGTTTCTCGTGCGAGAGTGCAACGATCACGAAAACCGTCCGCTGGTGAACATGCAGCATCAAACGCTGAAGTTTTTACTGAGCCACGCCGAGGAGATCGATGCGCACGGTCGCTTCTCGCCCGAAGCTCTGCTGTACTACATAGTCACCGAAAATCATCACAGGAAGAAGGAAAAGTGCCTCCTCGCCGAGTGGCTGCAGAACGAGCGGAGAATAGATATGGACGCTAATGATGATGATGATGGCACGGGTGACTCGGAACTGCACAAGGCCGTTCGGGCCGAGGATGAGGAAGAGGTTGAAGCTCTCGTACGCGACAGAGAGGCGGATGTTAACGCGAAGAACCGTTTCGATGATTCGCCTTTGCATGTGCTTCTGAAAACTAGAGGGCGATATCTTCAACGCCGACTCAAAATTGCACAGATGCTCGTTGAACGCGGTGAGTCGATTTTTGCTTGATTTTGCGATTGAGGCACGAATGAACTTTTATTACCTCGATGGAATGAGATTTCTAACACGTATTTTCCTATGTGTGCGGTTTTTTTTTTTTTTTTTTTTAACTTGCAACGACACAAATGAAGTTGCATAAACGCTGCGATAACGTTGCGATTTTATCACGGCAATGCCGATTCAGTTATCGGAAAACAATTTTGCTAATAGATTGTTGAATCAACGTTGAGAATACAGCGCAGTGATATTTCAACGTTTTTACCACGTTGGGAATTCCTTGCGGGATTAGTATTTGAGGTTTGGAGGGATGGAAGCGTTTCCCAAAAACAAAAATTATTGTACAATTTAAGAAAAAAATTTACGGTGCTTACGGGTCTTTGTAAACTCTGTTTGACAGAGTATATACCATGCGGGCATTTTATTCACTTGGCCAGAATGTTTAGTTATGTACGTGCCATGCGTTTTTGTTTTTCCTACTTACAACCGAATATTAATAATAATAAATAGTTGAAATTTATTCGAATTTTTTATTCAAATTATCTGCATATTATTTACAAATATTAAGTTGGAAAAATATTTTTTTCAAACGGTTTTTTTACTCCATTCATTCGGAAACAGCATAATATCCATTTTTGTTGAAATGATTTACAAATTATGATCGTTGCAATTAAAAATTCCCTTTCTGCTTCCAACGAAACACCGCAAACTACGTTAAATGAATATTTCGACCAATGAAAAAAAACACGAATGTCAATTTTCAGGCACAGATTTACGTGCGCACAACTTTATGAGTAAAACACCGTTCAGTTTGGCCATTCAAGTAGTCGATATAGGCGTCATAAAGATGATGCTGGCCAAATTCACAGAAACAGATGAGACATCACTGAATTGGTCATCAAACGAAATGCGCTATTTCAGCATTGTCGCCAACGAAAGTGGTGTTAAGATGCATGAACTTATCGCTGCTACTGTTTTTGGTTACGAGCAAGTCGTCGATCGCTTACTGGACATGGAGTACATTAACGAGGCAAGAGATAACCTTTCTCATGAACAGGATATCAACATAGTTATCTCTGAAGCTGTCAGTCAAGGTTCATACAACATAGTTAAGATGCTTTTGGAGTCTGGGTTCTATCATTATGGGTTTGTTATTAAATTCAAAAATATCATGAGGATTCCTTCTTGAATTTATTTACAATTATTAATGTAATGTAAATATTTTGTCAACAGGCGCTTCGAAAAACCTGATTTCCACCTGCATAATCACAAAGAATACGATTTGAAGATGGCCTGCTTATTCTGGGAATACAAAAACAATGCAACTGTAAATCAAGTGACATACGATGTCTTCAATCTTGTTAACAATTACGTAGCTCCGAATAAATTCACGTACGTGATGGCTTTTTATTATGTTATTGATTTACATCCTAACGAATCAGGTAGACACTTGAGTCTGAAAAACAAATTGCTTCGAAACGCAATAATGCCCTTTATTCTTAGTCACTGTCACGGTAAGCTAGACGAGCTAAAAGAAGTAAAATCAGGTAATATTTCTATGTTTGATATTATCACAATGCGACTGGATTCGCTGGTCAACTTATTGAATCATCAAAATTACCGTGACGCTTGCGCCACGTTTATCTCGTCATTTTGTTATAAAGAAGATCTCGAGTATTACGAATACGTGGTGAAATTTCGCCTTGATCTGGCATTCGAAAAAAGACTGGTTCTAAATCGAGCTAAAGATTTTTTGAACGGGGCTCTCCAAAATGTCTTGATTACGACAAATTTTTCCAGTTTGCCTGATGACATTATATGGAAAATACTCGCCTCTTTAAATATGAGACATTTGAGAAGACTTGCCAAAACTAAAACTTTTTAAATTACAAATTATTAATATCATTATTAGTAGTTATTTTTTACTTTGATATTTTGTGCTCTTTATAAGAGAAGAGTCCGAGACTTTTCGATATAAATACGACAATTTTTAATCAAAATCAAACTAATATTTTACTTGCCTAGTGATTTCAATACATATTATTGCAAACACATTCTTAAAAAACAACCGATTCTTACAAAAAATAACGTTTAGTTTGACTTTAATACTACTATTATTTTGCAAAACAGCTATTAATTTTTTACGCTGATTTTCCCCAATTGGTAACTTAAAAACTTTTGAAATATTTCCCATTTTGTAATTTCGAGCATTTTTAAAACAATTATGAAGTATCGATTATTACGATTATTGAAGTCGGCGGGATAATTTATAAAACTTGGATCGAATTTTCAAATTTTTCTTATTTTATATTTAAGTAAAATAAAGCTTTACGCGTACCTTAGATGATAGCATATAAAAAATCAATGTATGTAATTATTGTATAGTTTAAAAAATTGTAATGCAGTAATTTTACCATTATTTACAACGAGGAATCAAACATTATGTGGACTAGCCGCAATTAAAAAAAGTGAGATTGTGCGAAACACTTAAAAACTCGTGAACAATAGGTGATTCATGCTACAAGGTGACTGATTAGCGTAAACTTTAAATTTTATATGTATCCTTATGTATTATGTAGATAACAATAGTGTTTTTTAATTTTTCCAACAATTACTTGTATTGAGTATAAATAGAGGAATCAAAGTGAAATTGTAAATGAAGGTATTTTTACCAAAGATGACTGCTTATATTTAAAAAAAAAAGCAGTATAAAATAACACATACACTGCAACGCAGCAATGCACAGCGATTACATTGAGGGTTCATAAAAGGACCTCGATACGACTTTG
This sequence comes from Copidosoma aretas, assembly GCA_030522625.1. Lineage (NCBI taxonomy): Eukaryota > Metazoa > Arthropoda > Insecta > Hymenoptera > Encyrtidae > Copidosoma > Copidosoma aretas. The sequence goes on along the minus strand of JAPYYV010008590.1, from coordinate 1,546 downwards.
AAATACAAAAAAAAGTGTACCATACCTATTCTTTTTATATGTTGAATAAAAAAAAGCACGTAAAAGTCTATAAATTGATTATAATTATTTTATATGGATTTCCCACTCCCATCATCACTATGACTTAAATATTTTAATTGTGTTTGCATGCATTTAGCATAAAAAGAAGCTCTAGCTAATTTTTTAAGGTTGTTCTGTGGATACCTATAAATATATAAGTATATATCATAACTTCGAAAACGGTCGTCTGACTGATTTTGGAGTGATACGTACGTTTATAAATAAAATGGTACAATATTTTATCAGATTATTATTTAACGTCTTCAGCGGAGCAATTGATAATGCTTAGTTTTTTCATCATTATATTTCTAAGTTAATCTCTGAAAAAACCTTTGAAAAATCAGAAGAGTGCTTATAAATTTTTTATTGTTAAAAAAATACCTTAAGGTATTCTTTTCGAGTAAAAAAGTATTTAAAAAGAGTTCAGGTCATATTTCAAACTGTGTTGCGTAAATTTGAACATCCAAATCTTATTAGGGGCTGTTGTTGTTAAAAGTTATAAGGTACGTAGTAAGTGATCATAGTTAAAATTCGATTGCAATGATTAATTATGAAACAATTTTTCGACAGCTTTGTACCACTTATCAACATATTTTTTTATCACGTTTATGTGACTTTATTATATTCAACAGCCTAATTCTCCTTTTTTACCTTCAATTTAACTTTCTTACGTTATTTTTCTCAACTAATAATTTAATATAATAATTTTTTGCTAATTCAATTCAACTACAAGTCTCTATGCTGGTTTACAAATTATGCAGTTAGTATGATTTGAAATATTATCAAGCTATTTTAGAAATATGCTTTCAGTTGATAAATAATTAATGGTAATAATTTATGAAAAAAATTTCCACACATCATCTTCAATATATGTATATATTATTAACACTTGGATTAACAGTGTGAACTAAAAAAAAGGATGACAGCTACAATACAGGAGTGAATAAGTCCATACAGAGCAAAAATATCTTCACTGGTAAAAAAATCTACGTTTGAAATCGAATCGATGGATTCTGAGTTAAATTTCAAACTTGTGCTGAGTAATTTTTAAAACTTATGTATCAGCTAGAAAACTACATTCTTTTAATAACTTGAGTATTTCTTTTTGGTAAAATAAATATAAACTTAGTGATGATAATTTATTTTTCAAATGACGTTTCATTTTTTTTGAGCAATATGAAGAAAGTCATCAAGTACTTATCATTATTAGACGTGAATAATCTTAAGAATTTCAATATTCACAAATTGTAACAAAATTATACCTGTATTCCAACACAAAGACGCGTGGGTTAGTGACTTCGTAGATTTCACAGCTATATCTCCGTTTTTAAAGGAACTATTGAAATTTTCTATGAAAAAATGTCTTAAATTTTTTTAAACTATTCTGCCATGATGGCTAGTATGCGTTTTGCTTAAAATTTTTACGTTGAGTGAAATTTATACTTTTCTCTTCATGGGGTCTAGGAGGATGGCGATACAGAAAACG
>JAPYYV010008588.1:0-12003 GCA_030522625.1 Copidosoma aretas | reverse complement strand
CATTAAACTTACTGTAATTATTCTAAAGGTTTACAAAACTCCGCGTGCGCATATTTTCGTATGATAATGTAAGGAGAGGGTTGCCCTTAATACGATACTCGAACGATGGTAACTTAGCCTGGTCGTTCGAGGACATGCATAGGAACTTGAGGTGTAGTCCAGTTTCGACTTGGCCAAAATTGTACATTAGAACAAAAGGACCACCGGAGCGGGGACATTGGAATTTCCGGTGGTGACTCTGGGGATGCTAAGACAATGCCGAGTAATTCTTTACGGATGGTTATGTGTGGGGGAAGACGAGCCGAAGACAGGTCAACAAGCTAGGAGCCCGAATTCTTGTCACATTAGGTGTCAGAATAAGAGTAGTCGTGGCGAATGGAAGGGTGAAGGAAAAAGCGAAACTAGTCTGGAAAAAAATTGCGAGGAAGGAAATAATAAGATTAGCCGACGTTACACCAATATAACTGTTAGATTATTTGATATAAAATTGGAGTCTTTCTTAAAAGATATTACGAAAAAAAATTGTTTTTGTAAAGTTTCAGCATATGTACATACTATTAAATTTCATTATAGAGTTTACCGCATGCTTATATTTTAATAACATTGCATCCTAATAACAAGCTAATTACAACAGATGATATTCACAAATTTAAATCGGCAGAAATTCCTTCGGACGATAAAAAATTTCAAAAGTTAGTTATAAAACACATGCTTTATGGTCAACATGATAAAAATAGTCCCTGTTTCGGGAATAAAAAGGAAATGTGTCAAAAACATTTTCCGAAACCCTTTAAAGAAGAAACAACTTTAAAAAAAATAGCTTTTCACAATATAAATTTTAAAATATTTCTTCTGAAAATAATATTTATCGATTAAAAAATAGCAATAAAAACATTCTCGTCAATAATTCAATGGTTGTTCCATATAATAAATATTTGTTAAAAAAATATAACTCTTACAATAATGTTTAATATTGTACTTCTATACAAAGTGTAAAATATGTATAACTATATTTATGAAGGAAGTGACAGAGCATTTGTCAAAATGTACCAAGACGCGTCTGAAAGTGGGATTTATGATGAAATTAAAAAATATTCAATTACACAAAATAAAAGCTAAATATAAAGTGCTCATCTTAATTTATTACATTACAATCGTCAACGTTTCGCTGTTCATTGACAGTCTCTTCAGGACATAATTACCGCACTGTTCAACTCAAGCAGGTGCCTCAAGCACTCCCCACCACTTACTGCGTGCCCCTAAGTTTTAGATTACATATCTAGTCATTTTGCACAGAAATAATTAACACAACAGAAACTTGTTTGTTTTACATACGTATACAAATGCTGACAAAACGTGAAACAATTACAGTGCCCCACCATAAAGGTATCCTTCATAAAGATTGTAATGTAATAAATTAAGATGAGCACTCCATATTAATAAATTAAGATGAGCACTCCATATTTGGCTTTTATTTTGTGTAATTGAATGCATACATCCAAGGAGTGAGAAAGAAGAAGAATCATAGTCATTGAAATTAAAAAATATGTTAAAGATCGATACGTCAGTCCAATTAAAGCAGCATGGTGCCTACAAGAATATTCAATATGTGGAAGAAGCCATACGGTAGGTTATTTACCTGTCCGTCTTGATTACAGACAAAAAATTATTTTTGAAAAAACTAACATCTATAACTCATTGACAATTTGAAAAACACCATTGACTGCCTGGTTTAAATTAAATAAAACGGATGAGAATGCTAAATCAATTGAATACGTTAATATTCCGGAATATTATGTTTTCAATAATAAAGAAGAACGTTGGGAAAAAAAACAACGCGTCAGAAAAAATGCCGCAATCGGTAGATTGATTATTGTATCTGCAAAAGATCAAGAAAGATTTTTTTTTAAATTAATACTAAATAAAGTAACAAGTGCTAAAAGTTTTCAAGATCTTATGAAATTTAATAATGTGTCTTACAATAATTTTAGAGGTACAGCTATTGCAATAGGTTTAATTGAACACGATTTCAAAATTAAGAAGATTTTTGAAGAAGCTTCTACTATTACGCCTGCTTATTAATTTAGAGAATTTTAAGTGTGGTTTTTGTTATCTGAAAAAATTCAAGGACAAACTATTTAGGCCAAATATAAAAATCAGTAATCTAAAGATTTTTTGACTAATACAGAAAATGGTGCTCTTCATGTTTTATATGAGATTTTTATGTTAGAAGAATAAACATATGAACATTTAAATTTACCAAAACCAGAACACATTGGTTTACAAGAAAATAATAATAAGAAATAAATTTTCTATAGTAAACAAATGTTCACAAATGAATACATTAAATGGAAGCACGATCAAAAACTCGTCTTTCAAACCATAAGTAGTAATATACATAAAGTCTACTTTATTGATAGACCTGGAAGATTAGGAAAGATTTCATTATACAAAACATTAATTTATTATTTTATTTTCATTGATAAAAAAAATTCTGTCCATGGCTTATACAGGTATTGCTTTCACACTGCTTCCAAAAGGTATGACCAGTCATCGAACATTTTGATTGCCATTAGATTTACAAAACATTGAAAGCGAATTTTTAGAATTGAAATTTGATAAACAGTTAAAAGAAGTAGATTTATTAATTTGGTATGAAGCATCAAGGATTCCAAAAAAAGCTCTAGAAATCAAGGATAGAACATTACGCGATTTGTGCGACACTACTACATTATTTGGAAATAAATTGATAATTTTAGGTGCAGATTTTCGCCAAATCTTACCAGTTATCAAAAATAGTAATAGAACTGGTATTATCGGAGAAACGATTATAATTTTTTATCGTTGGTCATCTTTCAAAATTGTACACCTACGCACCAATGTTCGTTCTAGAAATGAAAATTTTTCTAAATTATTATTAGAAATTGGAGAATAAAAAAAAGTTAATTTCAAAATTCCAGACTCATGGAAGACTGATGATGTATGTTCTGTAGTTTTCAGGCTATTGATGAATCATCCATAAATAGCGTCATAATCACTACTTCCCATAATGAATTATTATTTAAAAAAAAAAAAAAAAAATTGCAAAAAATACCAGGGGATGTGACAACAAATAGCATCGATACTGCTACATATAAAGGAGTTGACAAAAGCGAAGATAATATATGTATAAATTTTCCAATAAAAATATTGAATTATGTTCGTGAAGGTTTACCACCATACAGATTAAATTTGATAGTAGACGCAATAGTTATGTTGATTAGAAATTTTAGTATTCCTGATGGTTTGTGCAAAAAACACACAGCTATTTGAATTTAATATTGAAGCAGAAATTATTACTGGTGAAAAGAACGGAAACTAAGTTGTTATACCTAGAATCACGGTAAATACTGGAAATACTTCCTCTCTTCCTTTCATTCTGTAAAAATCCTAAAAAAATTTTTGTTCAATTAGAATCAGAAAATAGTTCGGAAATAAAAAAATATTGTGTGGCTAGAAATATTTATTTGGAAATTTGGAAAAAAAAAATTACAAATTTATCAATACAAATGTTTTATTATTTCTATTGTCAGTGTTAATTTATTTTTATATTTATTTTTATATTTATTTTTTTTATCTCCAATAATTTTGTTTGAATATATACATACAAAAAAAATCAAATGATTCCAAAACTGAAAATAGAAATCGGATTTTAAGATCTATTATATTGCATTTATTAATAAATAATATGTATTTGCCTCTTTACGTGGTTTGTAGAACAATCTTTATGGAAATTATCAAGCAACACGGTATTTTTAGATGTATAAATATTAAAAAATTTCGGATATTATTACCTGTTTTAACATAGCTTCACATGTCTTACATTTCTTCACTTAACTATGCAAAATTTTCATGAAGGTTTGCAATAATTTCCACAAAAAAAATCCAATGCGTAATTACTGTACCCCTAGGGTAGTGTGGAAATCAGTCGCTTATCAAAAGTTAAATAAAAATTAAGACATCATTTAAAGAATCATTTTATATACCTCAATAATGTAAGATGGAGTGATATATATATACATATATATGGATATATGAATGTAGGGCGACTGTCGAGAGTTCTCCGTGAAAGTAGAGAAAATTAAAATAACCGAGAACATGAAGAAAAATAACCGTTATTTGTAATTGGGCCGTGTAATTTAAAAAATATAAGGTCGTGGTATATATATGTAGGTATATATCATGTAAGGTGGCTGTGGGGGTCATCCGTAAAAGTAAACAAATTTTAGATACAACATATTGAAAAAAAACCATGTGGATTTTTTTGGGGCCGTGGGGTGGCATTTTGGGCGGTACGTGGGGGGTGCCTCAAAAAATGTGGGGCGACTGCGGGTCGGCGCAGGTTGGTGCGGGGCAGGGTTTTTTTTTTCATTTCGAAATTATAAGAGAAATTCGAACAATATCCACTTTATTTGTGAGGCGGCCGCGGCACGGCCGCGGGATGGTCGCGGCTCGGCGCAGGGGGGTGCGGGGTGGAAAAACCTTTCCGCACCACCTTACGCCTGTATAAGTATGGGATGATATATTACACATACATGCAAACGTATTTTGTAATGCAGGGTCACATATTATGAGTCAAAATGTAAGTTGTCGTCATGTGACTGTCCGTGGACGGTTTCAAGACCGTCCTAAAATTTGTGAATTTGTGAGGTGGTGTAAGCTGGAGATAAGAGTGGACGCTGGTAAGTCATGAGAGAGCTCGGACGAGTAGTGCGTGGCCGAACGAGAACTTTCTTTTACTTCATCAATTCATATTTAGATAAACTGCAATGTAAAAAATGTACACATTTACCACCTTGCTATGGCTTGGCTGTGAGGAAACCGAATGTATCTTACACAAATTGATTCTATACAATTAAGATATTCAACGGAATATTATTAAACACGGATTTTCACGCACAAATGTTTCCTAAGTAGCATTATTTACCTCGACAGGAATTTAACATATAAATAATTGAACACAAACATTTCCTAAATGAGCCAAGATGATTTAAAATTATTATTTGAACTTTAAATCATAGTCAATATTAGCATTATGTTTCGTGGAGGGCTCGATACGTGTAACGCACATCCCAAGTCAGGTGCAAGGATTAGCATACACGCTAAGAGGAGCTTCCGCTTTAGCAGCTGTGAGTGAACCAACTGCGTTGCACAGAAGACCAAGCATAGCAATATAAAATCGTTGAAAAATACATTAAAGCGAATTAATATTAGAAAGAGATAGGGAGTTAAGAAAACATAAACAGTGTCTTTAGCATTGGCAAGAGTCTTTGTTTTGATTTTGGAATTAAGTTATTTTATCAAATAATTAGTAGTAAAATGTGGCAATAGAAAAGATTTTGCAAACATTATGAGACACGAAGCAAATGTTCATTCTAAACTGAACATATAATACTGCTACAATATATCAGAATTCTACAGTGATCCTACAATGAGGTTGTATCGCAGACAAGCTTTGGCCCGTAGAGGCGCTGCCGGTCACATTCAAGATGGCAACTACGCGTATACAACGTATACATATAGTTTGTTTAGTATACACATGTATGCTTGTTATGTATATGCATACTAAACAAACTATATGTATACTTTGTAAACGCATAGACGCCATCTTGAATGTGATCGGCAGCAACACTACGGGCCAAAGCTTGTCTGCGATACAACCTCATATATTGTATCTTTCTGTAATATAATAAATGACTTGCTGGAACATTTCAGACATAATTTTAACAATAAATATAGAGCTACTGTATCCTGACTAGGACCCAACATTTAGCCAAAAAAATTTATTGAACTTTCAAGCTGAATTTTACAGCAGTAACTGACATGTTAAAATAAGTAACAACAATAACTGACATGTAATTGTTGTTTGAAAATATTAATAACATGTTTGGCTATCGGTATAATGGTGAAGTATTGCTGCAGTATTAAAAGAAACTATATCTTACTACATGTTTTGCAAGATTGCAGCACCGTTGCGGTAACAAATTATATATTTTTATGCTCAAACAATATTTCACCAACGTTTTGTTTCAAAGGTTACTTCGAGTATCAGTAAAGTACTGTAGAAATATTAACACCCAAATTATAATTGTTTAATGTAACTAATTTTTTGCTGCAATATTAAACTTGAATGCAAATGGATATGATGTTTAAAAATCTTGTGAAAAAGCTGCAGTACATTGTTTTACTATTAATTATTTTTAAAATATTCTTATAATATAGCATTACCGCTGTTAGACTGTACTATAAGTCAAATATTGTACAACTTTCGGCGCAATAGGGGAATTTTCCGAAATTGACGATGTGTTGCACCAGTATTGGGTAGAAATATATTTGATCAGAATATTTCAACAAGTTATCAGTTGCATTACTGTGAAATATTGCAAATTATATGATACGATGTGTCCAAGATCTTCTATCGATGTTGCATCATAAGTATCACGGTCAAATATTGGTGTAGTATTATCGGAACATCGTAGAAAAATCAGTGTTTTCAAATATGACTGATATTGTATTGCTGTAACATTACACTTTAAAAGTATTTCTATGGATTAATATAACAATGATGCAGTTATACTGCTGTGAAATATAATATTAAATATTTCTTCGATAGTGTAGAAAAAATGCGTGATTCAATAGCGCTTTTATATTTTCATTATATTGCAGTCCTACACTTCTAAGCCCATATTACCAATGGCTTGCAGCAACATTTTGAAGAAAAAGTACATATCAAAATATTGCTTTAACGTGGCCTTGGATTGCATGTTGAAAATTGACGTGCAATATAGTGTCGACTCTGCATTGATATTGTACTTTGAAAGTATTTATTCTGCAATTTCAAGTGTATTGCTAATACATTGCTGCAGTCTTATCAAAATGTAATTCTTTAGCTTGATTTTAGGAAGTTAAATCTCTGTCGTAGTTATTTATTTGATATTCACTTTACCACTCAATCTGACTGGTTTTATATAATCTATATGATTGTAAGTGTCAGCGATATGACTCTTGGTACCTCTGTTTTCTATATGTATTACTTGTTAATTAATCGTCTGAATGCTGTCATTAAAGTTACCAGCTTGTTAATCCTGTTTACCTAAGTGCAATCAATAGCTGATTAATTATTACACCAGATCGTTACTCGATGCATATTTTTTTCTATTATACTTTTTATTGCTTTGTCTCCAAAAATAAGTTCTTCGCATGCATCACTCACGGTGAGATATTCAGCTTGACATATAAAATGACCACGTACGACTGTTTATGACTTCTCTACATTACGGATTCTCCAAAAAAATTATATCATGTATCCCCCTTTAGTTGCTGAATGTTCCAGATCTCTGAAACTTGTATAGGTAATTGCAACCAAATTATTTCCAGCACCTCTGACAGTTATACCTAGGCACATATACTGTTGTAGCTTAACCTTCAAAGTATCTACAGATTCTATTATATCTTTTTAGTCTGCCCCTCAAGGTTAAAGTTCTTTTCTTGGTAAGTATTTAACATCGAAGGCTATATCTAGTCGTGTACCTCCAGCTAAATATACAAGACTATCGATCGCCTCTCTATAAGGAACTGTAACCTTTATCAATACACTCTAATTAAGATTGTTCACGATTCTAAGCTTGTCGGGTGACCATTAGTGTCTTTTAAGGATAACTGCCTTTTATCTTAAATCTCAAGAAACTGTTTTGGTACTTTCAGATTTCTCATCTTCAATACTAAGTTAAACTTAGTTGTAAAGCCTTTTTCATCAGGCATGCAAGGAATATGCCACATATTGCAACGCTATTTCGTGCCCATTGTAGCCTATTACGCACAATATTGAAAAAGCTTGTGTTATACAAATATCCCATGCTTCTCCGTTATGGAGTAAAAAAATCGCACGCTTCGCCTTGTTTTCATGAAAAAACGCACTTGTCCGTTTTGACAACAGAACTAACCTATTAATGGATCAATTTAAAACGTCCTCTTTTACGATTATATTACACTACATTTACGTTAAAAGAACTTACGAGTAGTATTATCTGTAAGACATCCACAATAGTTTTTTTGTAGTGTAAATGCCACTAGTAAGTAAAAACCACTGCAAATTTATTAGCGCAAAGGTTCCTCATTCACATGTTCTTCTTCTCTTTTATACGAACCAACATTAACTTTTTTTTTTTCCTTAATCCAAAAACGTCATCATTTGAGAAATTCCATCTTCAAGATCCTTTACCGCAAAATATTCTAAAACGATGTTCACTAGCGAAACAATCCATATTAAAAAAAAAAATCGATTGAACAAAATCGATCAAATCCAAATGAAAATTATTAGGAAATTTCATAATCTTCAAGACTTTTTACCACAAAATATTCTAAAATAACGTTTATTAGCAAAAAAAATACCAATTAAAAAAAACAAAATTTGAAGATCAATAAACTCAAAATAACAAATTGATCAGATCAAACTAAAAATGTTGAGGGAACTTTATAATCTTCAAGACTATTCACCACAAAATTTTCTAAGACAACGTTTAATAGCCAAAAAACACAATTAAAAAGAATGATTTTTTGAAATCAATGAAATGAAAACAAAAATCGAGCAAATCAAATTAAAAATTTTTAGGAAATTTTATGATCATCATCATTGTGTGCTACAAAATATTCTAAAACAACGTTTGATGAAGAAAAAGTCACCCTTAAAAAAAAATGATTTTCCGAAATCGATAAAATCAAAATACAAAGATATCGATGAACCGAAAATTATTTTTTTCAGCAATAATGAGTATCAAAAAACAAAAAAAAACTTTCAGAATACTTATCGTAAAATATCGTAAAACAACGACAAAAATCGGTCAAAGAAATCCTGAGATATGACAGAATACATGTAAATTTTTTCAATTTCATGTTAATACGGTTTTTTTATATTATTTAAAAATCTTTCGAAAGTTCTAACGTCAAATGTCCTAAAAAAAAATTAAATCACTTTATCATCTATTATTTCGAGAAAATCATGATGACCGAAGAAAAAAAAAATTCGATTCCAATTTTTTTTTTTATAGAAGTAATCCGTATTATAAAAAAAAACAAGCTTGGCATCATTAAAATCAGTCAAAGAAATGCTGACTTATGACTGATTATATACATTCCCTATTTACACTCACGCACACCCAGCTACTCAATTTTTTTAATTTTATGGAATACGTTTTATCATTTATATTATAAAGATCTTTCAGAATTTCTATCGTTAAATATCCTAAAATAATAATAATTAGCTTAAAAATAATTTTTTTCCAGAAAATCGATCTTGAAAAAACGATAAAATGAGAATAAATAAAATTTAGAAAATTTAATTCAAATTTTTTTTGAGTCCAGTGATAGCAATCTTAGAAAAAAAGGCCTGTTGGATCAAAATCAGTTGAGAGAATCTTGAGATACAACTAGTCCATACATAAATATACACACACATACATACACCCATACACACACACACACACATACACACACACACATACACAGGGACCAACATTTTCTAAAAATGATGTATTTCGATAGGAAACTTTATAAAATGTGTTCAAAACATGTTTTTTCGACATGTGATTTTTGTCAAAAACAAAGCTACGAGGAAGAAAAGCCGCTGCTAATGTATCGGCACAGAGATTCCCCATTTGACTGTTCAACCTTTTTTTACACATACGTTTATCAATTTATTTTTTCTTCATGCAAAACGTTGTGTTGTTAACAATTTTACGATTTTTCTGAATTTCTTTGATAACATACCGTAAAACAACAGTGAAAAGCAAAAAAATGAACTTTTAAAAAAAAATCGCTTTTTCCAAATCCATAAAATAAACCGAAAAATTGATGTATCCGAAAAAAATTTTGTTTACCTGTAGTAGCTATTAAAAAACAAAAAAGTCCTGGTTGATCATAATTAGTCGAGTCATTTCTAAAATACAGCTAGTCATATACATCAACACAAATACACCAGACACACCAACAAATAATTCTTATTATTTGTATCCATTTATGTTATTTTGTGGAAAATTTCATGATCTTTAAAATTTTTTACTATCAATGAGCACTAAACGATGATAAACATATGAAAAATCACCGTTTAGAAAAACTAAATTTTTCAGGATCGTAGGTATCAAAATAAAAAATATAAAAACTAATGAAACAAAATATTTTTCTTATCGGTGAAGGGTTTGAAAAAACAAAACAAGACAAATGAGCCCAGTTGGGTCTAAATCGGTTGGAAGAATCCTTAGATAAAACTGGTTTCACACACACAGACACGCACACACACACAGACGAAAATGTTGCAACGATAATGTATTTTCATTGTTAACTTTATGAAACATATTTACAACATATTTCCTCCAGATGTGAATTTTCGTCCATACCAAAGCTTTCTCTACGAGGAAGCGAAAGTTCAGTACATTGTTAAGTTGATAGAAACATGTAATCATTATCAGATAAAATCATATTGAGGTCAAAACGTCGTATTTAAATGTGTAAATTTGCAGTGGCGAATATTGATGGATACAAGCAAGTATTTTGTAAGGTCAAGTTAATGTAATTATATCTATACAAATCTAATATACATAAACTGTTTTTTTATCATAGGAAGAATTATTATAATTTTTGATCCTCATAGAGAAAGCTTTGTTATTGACGAAAAATCACACATCGAAAAAACATGTTATACATACGGTTTCGAAAGTTAAGAATCGAAATACACTATTTTGGAAAAATATATGTCTCTCTCTCTCTGTGTGTGTGTGTGTGTGTGTGTGTGTGTCCATGCACGTGTACATTTGTACATTTGTGTGTGTGTGTGCGTGTGTGTGTGTACGTATGTGTGTGTGTGTGAGAGAGAGAGAGTGTGTGTATCTGTGAGAGTATGTGTGTAATCAGTTGTATTTTAGGATTACCTTGACGGATTTCCATTCAAAAGGCCTTTTTTTGTATGATTTTGGTCCCCTATCACCGATGAAAAAAAAAAGTTGGAGTTTTGTTTTACATTTTTTTTATTGTTATTTTATTAATTGTTTTTTTTTTAGAGTTGATTCTTTTACTAATCATCAATATTTTAGTATGATTGGAGTAATAAAATCAAAATGATGAGCAAGGGAGTCCCCGATAGCTCAGTTGTTAGCGTGCTAGCTTTCTAGCCTGACGGACTCTTAAGGCCAAACGGGTTCGATTCTCGTCGAAAAATTTTTCGGGAATTTCGCGTCTCGAACTTTTCCGGTGGGAAATGTACCCGTGGGGCCGAGAACACATTCTCCCCGATTCTAGCGGACTAACTGCAATTTCCTCTGATGATGCCTGGACCTGGGGGGCAATCCCTCCTTGGGGAGGTCGTCGAAGCGCCCTGACGCTGGGTCGGTTGAGTTCCCGCTGGCAGTAGGCACTAAGCCGATTCCCGTCAGGGAAGTCAGAAGCTCATCGTCCTGGTGAATGGGTCACCGGCAAGTCTCTTCCGGGGGTCCAACACCTGGGCCAGTTCATCCAGAGAAGTCACTGTCAGCTTTGCGACTATCGGCGTGGCTGGGCTGAAGATCTATGAGTGAATTCTCTTCTCTCATAAGTCTGATGCCTGACCAGAATGTGTTTCTCTCTCTCCCGTCGTTCCTTAAGGCTGCTTTAACACCTTAATATTTCAAGTTTCGCCCTGATGCGTATAGTACCGACCAGATTCCTCCCTTGGTCTCATAGTCGGTTACCGAACTTTGCCGTTTTTTTTCGTCTTTCAACTATTTCTAGACTTCTATCTCTTCTTTCCTGTTTCAACACCTGTATCAGAATAATAGTCCATCGAACTGGCTATCTCTTGGGGAGAATGGTTTTAGTCGGTAGGCGCCCGTGATGATTAGCATCACGGAGTGTTATTACACTATATTCCAGGGTGAATCCGACACTACCTCTATGGTAGCCATGTGTGCACGTAGAGGCGTCTTTAGAAGATCTCCT
>JAPYYV010008586.1:0-15288 GCA_030522625.1 Copidosoma aretas | reverse complement strand
TTTTTGTTAGCGTTACAAATTAGCAACAAATTAGCAACAAATTATGTACTGGTTTAGAAGTAGGGGTCGCCAATTGGTACTGCTGGCTTGATATACGTTTATAATTGTGACGTTAAATGCATAAATATAGGACTAACAACGAAAATATAAATATTGATTCCAAACAATAAAATTTAGCGACAAACATCACTAATTGAATGCGCCAGTGATAAAATAGTACATTTCTTACCTAGGGCAAGGAATACGACTACTACGCCCGAAGGGCGCGGTTTTTGTATGTTTATGCCCGAGGTGAGAACAACATTTCTCGTACCGAAGGCAGAAAGTGCAATTTTCTGCCCGTCGGCGCATTTTCGGCCCGCTAATCACTTTCGGCCCTAGAGCAGAAATAAATTTTCGGCCCCGGGGGCCAAAAATTTATTTCTGCTCTAGGGCCGAGAGTGATTAGAAGGGCAGAAAGTACGTCCCGAAGGCAGAAAAGCTCTGCCACACTTTCTGCCCTAGGTAGGAAAATACATATATTTAGTGACATCTGGCTCAGAAAATAATATGATCAATGGCTGCAGTTTCTGTATGTTACGTATTTGCAAACATGAGTTTCAGTAGATTTCCATACCACCTATAAGGCACTGCTTTGAAGTGCTAGATTTTATAAAACTTCCATTGCGTGTATTTATATAGATCTTAAAATGTAATCACATTACGTAATAAATAAGTTTTTGGAGGATTGAAAATTTTTTTGATTTTTTTAAACTCTTATTGCAAATTTTTATCGTGGTACTTACTCCAACGCAAATAACCAAAATGCAAAAAATTTGTTGATCCAGGGAATTTGATTTTTGTATCTATATACTTTACGATTGCTTTATTCGATATTTTTATGAATTTATAATTATAATTAAAGTAACAATGTTTTGGTTGTTATAAGTAAGTTTATTTTTAAAGTGATGGTTTGATGACAATGATTAGTTTTTAAAATAAATGTAGAAATTTGATAATCATTTTATACCTGTTTTTTTATAAAATCAACGATTTTTAAGAAATCCTGATGATAAACAATTCATAATCTTTGTCATTTATTGTCATTCTTTTTATTTAATTTGTCTTTTTTCTCATGATTATTTATGTTTTAAATTCTTGGAACCCTAACTTGATACTCCCATGTTAGGATTCGAGATGGCGCTCATTAAATGTCGTAGTGGTGTATCGATATGGTGTACGAAATAATGAATCTTTTTCATGGTAAAAATTAATAACTCATGAAACTTAGCAGCAATACATTCTGCAAGACTTTGAAATCAGATATAACGATAAACATTTTAAAATTTGTATAGCATCTAATGAGTTGAAAATTTTATCGCTATATAGATATATGAAAATGCATGGCAAATCATATTTAAATGAGAATATTCAAAATATCCCGCGGCTTAACGATCTAAAATTTAATTATGTTATTTTTCAGGTATCGGAAATGATATATTAGTTTAAACAAAAACTCTGTTAAGCGCTTTTGTAAAATGAATTATGACGTCTGTTTTTCATGCAGCTCGCTTATGCTTTACAATTTAAATTGTGTAACTTTAAATATTTATATATGGAGAAAACTCTGTAGCAGCGGTAGTATGAGCATGCGCATACTACAATAGTATACAGCAGCGCATACTCCGTTTGCTCGGGAGCCATACTAAATCAGTACGGTCCCCGCAAATTTGGTATAGCTCCCATACAACATTAGTATAGCGCGAGCCTATTGGAGTATGTGTAGTATGCGCTGCTCTATACTACGTTAGTATGCGCATGCTCATACTACCATTGCTGCAGAGTTCTCTCCGTGTATATTTAAAACAGTACGGGCAATCTTTGCAACACTAACTAAAAGTGTATGATAATATAACGAAGCGATACACATAGTTTAGGACACTTCAGTTGAAGATTGATTCTGAAGGTCGATTTAGAAAACAACCAAAGACAAGATGGCTGTGTACTAAAAATCAAGCAAGCCGAAAAACAACACGTGCAATCTGAAAAAAATGGATGAAAGAAGGGACAACAAAGTATCTAACGCAACAAGAAAGTAGTTAAAATTGAACATGAAACATGCATACAAAAAAGTTCTGGACGAGTACATTATCATTATTATTATAATTGAGCAGCTACGAGAAAAGAGCGGGAAAAGCAGGACTGAAAAAAATCATGATAGACAATTAGTTGAAAATAATTAAGATAAGTGAAACAAGTGAAGGTTTTGTTAAATGCTAGGATTGAAGAAGAAAAAATACAAACACACACTAGGATTAGTTCTGAGAAATGGGTACAAAAGTAAATATTAAGACGAAAAAAAAATCTATGTAAAATAAAGTGAAGGATCTATCCATGATATAACGAATCTAAAGTGTGCTACTAGACAAACCGAAACTAGTCCGTTTCCGTGCCTTCCACATCGCGGCCATGTTTGTCTTAATTTTATGTGGTTTTATTGGCTACTGTTCATACCGACTTAAAATGGCTGAGTTTTGGAAGGGCACGCTTTTGGCTAGGGTTCCGGAAAGATGCGTCGTAGCACACCTTATGTTCATAACGTCATGGATCTGTCCTTGTTCGAGTATTATTAGACACGTCAGGCGTGCTCAGCACGTTCATTGATGATGTTGATTGATGGCCAATATTTCGATGGATCTTTTCTTTGATTTGCATATCATGCTATTGACTGTTTTCAATTTAGTTAAATCATCATGTAAAATAAAAAAACACTTGATTCTTTACTTTTCGAAATTTTTTATTGAAACATGAAAATCGCAATAAGAAACTTACTTATTTCAAGTACATTTTAAAAGATACATGATTAAATTAACTCCAATTAGAAAATTTTGCAGATCAGGTCTGCAGCTAAAGGAAACACACGCATTGTACATAACCTGTACGTTGGCATTATTGTTATCGCGAATCATATTTTTTGCTTAATTTTTTGTTTCAATTAAGGATACAATTAACTATAAATTTTCATCGTAAATTTTAACACAATTAGGTATAAAACTTGAAATAAAAATTACAGTCACATTTCCGAAACATTGTCTTCTTTTTAATTTGCAGATTTTATTTAAATCATATTCCTGTGATCATCTCTAGCCAATCACATTACGAATAAAAAGTTTCTTTTAAAATTATTTTTCGTTTTTAGGATAGGATAATAAAAGATGAAAGGTTACAGTGCTGCTAAAAGTTAAAAAGTTGTGACCAGAAATCAGTCTGATCAACCACCAGTGACCTAAAATTGTAGGCAATGTTATGCAATAAAGTGAGAACTAGCAGGGGAGGAAAATCCAGAGGCAAGACTAGTTTAGAAATAAAAAAGAAGGTATGAGTACAAAAACAGATTAGGAAAGGTAGAACGGGGATAGTGGGATACAATAACAGTACCAGGTAAAACAACTATCATATATATTTAGAAAAATTTACTTAATATAATGTAAGAATTAGAAATAAGATTAAAAGACGAAATCAATGTTGAATTAATAACTAGGAGAATAGGATGGTTGAGCAAGAAAAGGTAATTACAAATAAACTAACAGAAGGCTGAAAATAAAAGCTAAAGTACAAATATCAATTTAAAGTCAGAAAAAAGGTACCAAAAAATTAGTAGAGGACTAGAAATCGAAAAAGCTGAAAAAAAGCTAAGCAAAGTAGTAAAAAATACAAATCCAAAGTTTTGGAAAGCTATTGAGAAATTCAAACCACGGAAACAATACAAAAAAACGAAACAATATAGAGATATAAAAGAATCACTTCAGGAATTTATTAGGAGGCAGCAATAAGATAAATCATGCATAAAGTGAAAAAAAGATGCAGGAAACAGTAGAATGGTCTGAAAAGATATTGACAAGAATGTATTGATCAGTAAAGTGCTTAAATTACTAGGAAAAAGCAACAAGAAAGATGGTATTTGCTGGAGAAATTTTCAACCAACGATTAAAATGATCTAAGTAAACTAACATTCTTGATAAGATATGGAGATGAGCGCTAATTGATCAGAGGTAGAAAATTGCAAGAATTTATTAAATCCACCAGGCAGGAGAGAATGATGATGTAAAATACTTTAGGGTAGTCGCGCTATGGAGTATACTTAGTTCAAATAAAGATAAGCTAAAGAAAATGAACAAGAAATCATGCGCGGTATTAGTAAATTTTAAGACAGCCTTTGATACAAAAGACAGACAATTAACATTAGTGAAATTAAATCGAATTTGTCTATGTGAAACCTTGAATAATATGTTAAAGAAAATCTATAGATACACACAAAATTAGTCATTATATGACAAGGCCTGACAAATTTATTTGAAATCGTTAAAGGAGTCCATCAGGCCTGGTACTCTTTAGTTTGCTCTTATAAAATATGGGCAATAAATGTATTTAAAACGATAAAAGAGTTGTTAGGGTAAAAAATCCGTAATTTTACTGTCTCAAGTTCCGGATGATATAGTATTATGCACGAAAGATTTTAAAAAGACAAAAGAAATACTATAAGATTCAGATAATTATAGGACATACAATAGGATAAAAGTAAATCGAAACAAAAGTTTTTTTTTTTAATGGATGGGTTATGGTAAAAAAGCTGGAGGAATTCAAAGGGTACTTAGTAAAGGTCGTTAATAATGATAAATGTCTAAGAGTGTTGTTTTTAACCCAGTACCTTTCGAGACACGGGTAAAAAACGGCAGGCGGGATGCTAACGACAATCAACGCATTTAGGGGCTTAAGCAAAATAGCTACAGTAAACAGTTTTAATCAAAGACCATTACTCATTAATTTGACCATAAAATCAGGATGCTCTTACGGAACAGAAACAAGGGTTTAGAAAAAAAAAAGTAAAAAAAATAGAGAGAAGATTTAAAAAAGTCATGCCAAGTAAGTTTGAATGTTAACAGACTAAGGTCGGTATCAAAAATGGAGGCAAGAAAGGTTGGCATAATGGTTCACATCCGAAAAAGAGCAGAAAA
Source organism: Copidosoma aretas (assembly GCA_030522625.1). Taxonomy (NCBI): domain Eukaryota; kingdom Metazoa; phylum Arthropoda; class Insecta; order Hymenoptera; family Encyrtidae; genus Copidosoma; species Copidosoma aretas. The sequence goes on along the minus strand of JAPYYV010008586.1, from coordinate 10,294 downwards.
TTTCTTCCTGCACATTTTAAAATGGACATGCAGATGGTCACATGTTTTCTTAATGAAATAATTAAAAGGTGTAAGATAAAAAATCTGACAACGGGGGCAAAAAAGCTACAATAGGATCTAAAAAGGTAATATAAAGAAATGATAGGGTTTATAGAATCGGAAACCATATAAAATGAACTCAAGAAAATCAAAGAGAGTGCTATTAGGGTATAGTAGATTTTAATCAATCAAGAAATTCAGGTTTATCAAGCTAGCTGTCCAAAGTGTCATGCCACATACGGCTTTAGCTACATAATTTGTCTCTAATTTGCTACGTCAAAAATGATTTTGTCACTTATTTTGTTGTTTCATTATTAATTAAAATGCAAGCATGGTATCAAGCTAGCTGGCCAACTTGCGAATCTTCTAGGAAGTAGACAGCTTAACAGAATTGGGGCTATAATTTGTCGCTAATTTGTCGCTGAAATATCTGCCTAATATCGATTTTGTCGCTGGTTTCCCAAAAAGACAGTAAACGTTTTTTACCGATCGACCTATCATCCTAGCTGGCCAACGCGCGTATCTCCGGCTATGAAGCAGATAGCTTAACGGGATTAAAGCTATAATTCATCGCTCAAAGAAAAACTCAATTTCGATTTTCTCGCCGGTTCCTGCAAGTAAAAGGGCACGATATAGCTGGCTTCTAATTTAATTCGTTCTTTCCGTACATAAGGAGAGAGCTACACGACTACAATGACTAAGGCGATAAAAAAAAATATTTTTTTGCTTCTACGAATGCATAACTCCATAAAAAAAATATTTTTTCATTAATAAACATCAAAATTTTATAAAATAATAAATCGGATGGTCTAGTCTGTTTGTTGTAATATGCATATCTGTAATTAAGGAGGCTCTTCATCATATATATATAGCACTAAACTTTCAATAATTATGAATGATAAAGGGGATTGTTGTATTAAAAAGGGGGTACCTTACACGTTAAAAAAAAATGATTTTATAAAATTTTCTACATCGCATGTGCGTATAAATTCAGTTTTTAGAAACATTTTCGTAAAAATCGACTTTCTCATCAGTTTTTTATTAAATCTCAGATTTTTAGAGTTTGTTTTATTCCTCAAACGATTTTACCTAGGGTTACCGTGGGAAATTTCAGAAGATATTTATTGTCTAAAAAGTAAGATGATATTGTTTATACGGAATCGTGTTGAAGCTTCCGTTACCTACAAAGCTAGCTATGTACAATACCATCTAACTCCTTGGAAATTAAATATTTCCGGAATTTTCCATGTTGACCCTATCAAAAATCGTCTGAGGAATAAAACAATCTTTTAAGATTTTAGTTTGGATGAAAAACTAATGAGTAAGTCATTTTTTACGAGAATGTTTCTACAAACCGAAAGTGTACGCACATGCGATAGAGGAAATTTTATGAAATAATTTGTTCACTCTTATAAAGTACTCCTGTTCGATACAACAGTTCCCTTTATTATTGAGTTTTCAATGACAGCTCCATAATAATTTAAAGGTTTGTGCTATATATATATACTAGTGGAGCTTCGCCCCCCTGCGTGCTTTGCGTGCCAACCTCCCGTTTAATGATCGTTAGATTTTGTGGACATCCAATAAAACTGTAATTTATACAATTTTGAACTTATCGTATCTTCTAATTTAATTAGCGATGCTTTATATTTGATTGAAAATTTTTCATGACTTAATACTCAAGAATTTGATAAATTAAAGTGTTTTTCTTTGCTTATCATCTATTTTCCTTCTAAGATTATACATAAAACTTTTAGAATAACAATATTCGGAAAAGAAAAAATTAATTTATGTAATAAATTAACTTGCTGTTTTCGGGGTTACTAGAAGAAAAATTGGGGGTTTAGGTTATGTTGTTATATGATCAATAATTTATTTAATTAAAACATAATCATCTCGCTTTCCCCTGGGTTACTGAGTTAAAATGTTTGGGGTTTTGGTTATGTTGCTATTTATTAATTTTTATTTGGTTATGTTGCTATATTAATTCATTTAAGTACCAGAGTATCAACTCGCTGCCCCCCGGGTTCCCGAGTAAAATACTTGGTTATGGTAAAATTGAGAATTATTAATTTAATTTATAGGGTCATTGGGTTATTCAAAAATCGGCGATTTTCTCGGCGATTCTAGTGACGCCTATTGGCGACTTTTGGCGATTTGAGCATCGCCATTAGCGACATCAGACTCGACTGTTTTTGGACCTCTGCAACACTCATGCCCACAGAAACGGTATAGTATGCGTAATTTTTTTTTCTTCTGCATCTGGACGAATTCGTGTATGCCTTGAAATCATTTTATGGAATCTAGAAGATGCAAATTTGTTCGTCCAAATCCTTAAGTTGAAGCTAAAAAAGTGTTATGGACTACCGACCCCGACCGACCGACCACAAAAAAACATACCTTATGATAACATAGTTTATTTTCAGTCAAACTCACTGCGTATTATTTCTTGGCTGTAATCATCAAAATTTCTACTGCAGCATGTTCGATTAAAGCCAGGGTTTTGTGCTACTGACAAAAAGTATCGATACTTATGGTATGATAAATCGATGGATTGAGAAGTATCAGTATCAAAGTATCGATACTTTTTACTAAGTGTCAAATGGTATAAAAGTATCAGTAAAAGAATTTTTTATTTCAAACAATTATCTTCTTCATGCAATTATTTTGTAAGGTATATATGACTTGTTAGTTTTTACTGCATGAAGCTGACACTGCATCTACGTATATAACAAGAACAGAGCTATATGCACAGCTCCGCACAAGCTTAGAATTTCCAGTTATTTAGCACTTTTTTATGTAGCCTCTAATAAGAGTCTTATTATAAGACTAGGTGCTTAAAATTTGATGGAATAAATAAATGTAGAGAAAAGAGTTTTATGTGACTATCACTTAGATCTTTGATACAGTGTAGGTGGAAATATTTGTGTTAGTTAAACAAAAATTTGTTCATGTGGGAATGGAACATTCCATCCGCTGCACGAACGGAAATATTCCATTTCCGGTTGCTGGGGCATGAAAAATCGTATACGCACCACGGACGGGAGTAAGGAATGCTCAGATCATATGTTTGCCAACCTCGGGTTCGCCTCGAACGGCAATGTACATGCGATGTAGGACATTCTTTACTTTCCCGCCCTAGGTGCTTAATACTATTGATGTTTTATCATGCCATAAGACAAATATTGAACAATAATTATTGACAATTATGTTTGATGTAGCATGCTCAAATTTCCATACAATTTAAAAGCTACAAAACCATGGAAATAATTTATCCCTGTTTGTTATTTATTCAAAATTAAAATCTTCTTGTGAAATCATATTTTATATCTTTCCATTACTATCCCGCTTAATTTGTATAAAAATTGCATTTTTAGTTTCGCATTTTGATAACGCCACATATAATTATCCATCAGAAAATTTTATTAGATTTCTCATAAAGCTTAGCACTGCCATCGATTCTATGACGATCAGTAGCACCGCTATAATAAGTTACAAGAATTAGCACTGCGCATGTATTTCTTACTAATAGATAAAAAAGCTGCTCAAGTCATTTTCATTTCAAAAGTGTTTTAGCCCCGATATTTGAATCAATTTTTCAATTTACGATTACTAATTATTAAATAATGACTGATGTCTTGGAAGAATAGGTATAATAAAAAAAAAATATTTTTTAATTTTTATCTTAATACATGGCTGATATAGTAGTTTTCGTCACAAATGTGCATCTCTCGAAGGCTGTCCCTGGGCCCGAGGTGTTTGCGAAGCAACGCCCGAGGGACCGTTGGGACCCCTTGTGCACCCCTGGTCGGATGCACATGAGTGGCGAACACTGTTTTTCCTATCGAGGGTGTACCAGGGTCGCAAAAGTGCTCGAGGTAAGAAAAATAATAATTATTAAAATATTTTTTCCAAAGTTGTTTGAAGTGCTTCCATGACTGAACTACTGTTTTCAAGAAATACTCCGGAAGAGATATTCATCGTAAGCAATCTACCTGCGTTGCTATACTTCAAAATTAATCTTCAAATTATTGTTACATTTCATGCAGGACATCGATATGTACACAAATATATTTTGATTTTGTGACAACAATTTTGGGAATTCAGCATGTTCCTTCATAGCTCTATTTCTCTCACCGTCACACAAACTTTATCGTAGATACGTATTATTAAAATCTAAATAACCCTTGACCATCTTCAAACTACTACCTGACCAATCATTGATTTTCTACCCTTTGATCCAGTAAAGTTTCATAAAAAAATACAAATATGCAGACCTAAAGATTCTTAGAGAGTAAAACGCAGATAAAATATAAGTATTTTACTGAATGAGATCTTACATTACAAAAAAGACAGATGTAAATTTAAAGGTAAAATTGAATTAAAATAAGAGTCTGAATTCAATTGGAAAACTCCTGAAAAACTTAAAGACAATAATACAGACACAAATATGGATATGAACAAGAATCGTTCAAGATAATTTTTGACACAGCTACAAACATAGTACACCCAGCGGAAGGTGATTTTTTCCTGAACGTGTTAAATGCTGTCAATAGTGTCATGTTACCTATCATCTCTTATAACCTTTTTATGGTTGACCGTCATTGGAATCGTAATTGAGAATTCTTGTGGGAAAGAATCACTTTCCGCTGGGTGTACATCAGAAAAAGAAATCCATTGTTTATGTCGAGGCATAAACGCCAAGAGAATTAATTTTAACAACACAAGTATACTGATACCAAAACAAAAAATAAAAGTCTAGAAACTTATTAACATTACTTAAAAAAATTTTACTCTGCCTAGTAACGCTAACAGAAAATGTGGGATTGTATTCCACTTTAGAAAGCAAAAATATTAAGGTCTTGGCTAATAAAGGGTCATAAAAATCGACACTAAAAATACCGATTCGTATTTTGCATGCAAAATTACGTTAGTTGGACCAAATATAAATGAAAATTGCTGGTGACAAAGTATGTCGAAATCCAGAAGAGTCCCCTTACACTTGCACTCATAGATACCAAAATTATTTTTATGCTTTCGATTGTAGAGATTTTAGGTAGTGTTGTCAGTACTTTAAATGCGGTATATATACATCGATGAAACTCAACAAACTATTAAGGTATGACGTAAAAATAAGTCAGCTAAAATGTTTCTGAGCCTGGTTGTTTCAGAGAAAAAGTATATCCACTTTTGTTTTTTTGGTTAAGCACGGATGCTTACAGGAAAGCACATGTTTTAACTGATCACACTAAAAATGTTCTTTGAGTTTAAAAGAAAATAACAAGAAAGAAAGTAAATCTCGACACTGATCAGTTTCAGCTCTTTAAAATACTGATTGGGTACTTATGAGAGAAGAAAAGTAAAAAAAAAACAATTCAAAATACTTGTTACAGCAGGACATTTCTTTAGTAAACTGTTTCTCAATTTTTTTTTCTGATTCTAAAGCCTTAAAACTTTATCCACGTAGTGTCAAGATATTAATAAACATACCATACAAAGAAATGCCCGATTTTGAACACTTCGTCACATGCTTTTTCTGATTAAAATTTTTTTTGGTATGTTTGAATTTTTTCTGGCTACAAAAAACTATTTATTGACCCTTGGCACGGACTCTTGGTAATAAAATGCAATAAGGATAAGCTATTCATTTTTTTTATAAGTTTCCATAAATAATTATTTAAGTTGTGACAGTTTTTGTATAACTTGTCATTGATTTTCGAGTAAAATCATATACTTAACTAGCTAGGTACTGACAGTACTACCTTGAGTAATATTTGATAATACTTCGCACAGAATATGATGAGATAACAATAAAAAGGTCACAAATAATTTAAAAAAAAAAACAGATTTTTAAAAATCAACAAAAACAAGGTAAAACCATAACTCTTATACTCATTTTTTATTTTTGTCTTACATAAATTCGTATGCAAAGGAAATAAGCAAAATGTAATATGAGAATAGCAAATAATGTGTAAATAATTATTGTTTTTAAAAATAATATGTTTTAATAATTATAAAAATCGAAAACAAATACAACTGATAGTATTCATAGTCACATACCCACACAGATCCTAATAAGTGCTATTTGTCTTTATCTGAAATCGTTATTTTGTCAAAAATTTAATAATCTTTCTGATCTTTAAATTCAAAATATTATATAACAGATTAAAAAGAAAAAAATTTATTTTTTCAAACAATAAGTAGTCTAGAGTTAATGAAATAAAAAATAAAAAACGTATCGATAAAATTGATGATTTATCTTCAGATATGACGGGTTTCCAATAACACAAACAAAAGATGCGGAGACAGATCAAATTTGGTTTAGGAAATGTTGAGATATACATAATTATTTATATTCGTATTCTCTTACACGCGCCCATATCAATTTTCATTTGTCTTTATCTAAAAACGTTTTTTTGTACAAAGTGCATGGTCCTTTAGATTTCCTAAATAACACAGGACCACGAAAAAAAAGTCAGGGTACCTATAAGCGAATATACTTAACATATGTATTTCGAGGTGCTGAATCCGATTCCGGTGTCCAAATCACTCCAGCACGTCAGAATTTTAACTAACCTCAAAAAACACCAAAAATAAACGTGAATTCAAAAAAAAAAAGAAAAATCAGGGTACCAAGAAGCAAATATGCATAACTTATGCATTATAAGGTGCTGAGTTCGAATCCGATGTCGAAATTGCTCCATCATGCCACAATTTTCATCTAACCTCAAAAAACATCAGAAGTAAACATCAAAATCGCAAATTCTAGGCTCTTACTGCAAAGCAGTTCACAATTAGAATTTATAAGTTGACAACTATATTTTTTCAGTAAATGCACCCCAATTACTGTTTAAGTAACAATTACGACATTGCAAAAAATTTATAACCTCGAAAATCCCTAAATCCTTACCAAAAAGGGGAACAAAATTAGGGTCTATTTCAATTTGTCTATTGAACAGTAGTAGTTATAGTTAGCAACATATCCCAGAATTATTATGAGTAAGCATGCTTATTCTGAATTGTTTCTTAACGTCATCATTTTTACATAAACTCCAAAAACACCACAAGTTAACATGAAAATTAAGAATTTTTGGCCCTTAGTGCAAGTTAATAAACGATAAGGATCTATAAAAAGACATTCGTATTTGCTATTGTTGAACTAACCCAAACTTTTTAGTGATATTTATAACACTAAAAATTTTATAACCTTAAAATATCAGAAATATTTACTGCACAAAAAACGTACAAAAGTTAAATTAAAAAAACATTCACATTTATAACTTTTATTTAATTACAACCTCTAGTGTTTGTTAGCTTTTATTTATGTATTTTATGTATTTTCAGGCTATATTTTAATCATTACGCTGTAAAACAATCTTAACCTCTAATAAGAAACGTCAATGTAGACAATAGCTGTGGGCTATTGCATACGTATTTCCCGTTTACGAAAGATTTTTGTAATTTTTTAGAACAGAAACTTTTTATACATATCCCTTGAATATTACCTTCAATACTTTGGCAGCAGAAAATGTTCATTTCATTTTCATAATACTTGTAGTGTGTCACTTTGCCCTTTATTCATGTAATTTGACATAATCTTGCTCATTTTTGGTGTTATTCAAGGTTAGGTCAAAATTATGGCGCAATTTAGAGGCAAGATTTTTATTAAAAACTCTAAGATACTTGGCAAACTACTCGTGAAGCCCTTTTATTGAAGAATTACAATTGATTTTGTGCGTTTTTTGATTTTAATTTTTACAGTGTTATAAATTCACTAAAAAGTTTGGGTTACTTTAACAATAGCAAATACGAATGTCTTTTTATAGATCCTTATCGTTTATTACCTTGCACTAAGGGCCAAAAATTCTCAGTGTTCATGTTAACTTGTGGTGTTTTTGGAGGTTATGTAAAAATGATGATGTTAAGTAACTATTCAGAGTGAGCATGCTTACTCATAATAATTCTGAGATATGTTGCTAACTATAACTACTACTGTTCAATAGACAAATTGAAATAGACCCTAATTTTTTTCCCCTTTTTGGTAAGGATTTGGGGATTCTTGAGGTTATAAATTTTTTGCAATGTCGTAAATGTTACTTAAACAGTTATTGGGGTGCATTTACTGAAAAAATATAGTGGTCAATTTATGAATCCTAATTGTGTACTGCTTGCAGCAGTGAGAGCCTAGAATTTGCGATTTTTATGTTTACTTCTGGTGTTTTTTGAGGTTAGGTGAAAATTGTGGCATGATGGAGCAATTTGGACATCGGATTCGAACTCAGCACCTTCTAATGCATAAGTTATGCATATTTGCTTCTTGGTACCCTGATTTTTTTTTTTTTTTTTTTTTTTGAAATTTTGCAATTTTCACGTTTATTTTTGGTGTTTTTTGAGGTTAGTTAAAATTCTGACGTGCTGGAGTGATTTGGACACCGGAATCGGATTCAGCACCTCCAAATACATATGGTAAGTATATTCGCTTGTAGGTACCCTGACTTTTTTTTTGTGGTCCTGTGTAATCCATAACAAAGTTAAAAGAATGAAAAATTATAACAAATACAACAATTTTCAATTTCGACAACTTCGAAATAAAAAAAATTGATCAAATTATGAAACTCTTTTTTAGCGATTATTGGTATTCAATTTTTAATAAAACTGTATCAGAATATTTTAAAATGGTTAATTTAACCTTTCGCCAAACATAATTTTATTGAATATGATTATAAAAACACCGTGATGACCTTTTTGAGATTTGAAAATATAATTATTTTCTTTGGCCAGTTTGATAATAAAAAATCGAAAAATATAAGGCTCTGGATGATAAAACTTTTTGAATCGTACCCTAAATATAACTGCTATTTCGATAATATTTCGTATTTCTTCGAAAAAGAATTAGTATTACAGTAGAAAAGACAAATAACGTAGCAAGATAATTTCATATGTGAAATAAGAGTTTTTTTTTCTTTGGTAAGATAGGAATATTTATAACATTAATTTACAATTTCTTTAATAAATTATAAATAAAATTTTTTTTTTAATTTTTCTAAATCTTTATGTCAAGCATAATATTGTATAAAACTTAAATTTATTTTCTGAGCCAATATAAAGGTATAAAACCAAAAATTTCAAGCCCTGGATCATTGAATTCGGTCGGATGGTTTCTGAGATATGACTGATTACATGCGCGCGTGCACGCGCGCACACTTACACACACACTCACACGTACATACATACACACATAAACACTTGCACACACACAGACACTTTTTAAAATGATGTAATTTTTACTCCAAACACTATAAAAACTTTTCTTACATATTTTTTAAAAAACTTTTTTGATCAATACGGAGCTTTCTCTATGAGAAAGAAACAAATAAATCGTCTGCAAAATCGACAATGGGCTATTTGAAAAAGTGCTGAAAAACTGCAAGCCTTTTTACAGCTTTGCAAATAGATATGTTCTCGTTATATGCAGTGCCAGCTTCGTGTAACGGTAGCACTGCATCCAGTTAATAAAATAAAAAATAGGCTAAAAAATCGGTTATAGATTTTTTAAAATGGTGCTAAAAAACTGTAAATTCTAAGCCTATGCAGAGTTTTGCAATAGCTCTGTTATTGTTATATGCGTAGGTCGAGTGGCAGCTCCACATGGAATTAGCACTGCACCCATTCATCTTGCTTACATTAACGATTGCCAATTTGGTAGTTGAACTGCAAAATAAGATATGAAGGAACTTGTGCTATAATAGTTTTCCTGTAGGTTACTGCGATATCTCTCATATCCTGAACTAAAAGCAGTATCAATAATATACTCAGAGTAAGTGCTAAATCGCTCTTCGCCTGATGCCCAGAGCGATATTTTATGTACCCCGAGAAAGATGTGATATCAGTGAAATCCTCAGAAAAAGTGTGATATCGCTGTTCGCTTGACGCTTTGTGCCATATCTTGTATATCGTGAAAAAAGCAATATCTATAAAGTCCACAAAATATATGCGATATCGCTGGTTTCCTCAGACTAAGTGCGATATCTCGTATACCTTAAAAAAGATGATATTATTGATGACCCTAAGGAACTTGCAGTATGGTAGTTTGTCTAAAGCTAACTGCAATACCTCTTATATGCTGAGCTAAAAGCAGTATTAATAAAATCTTCTTAAGAGGACGTCGGAGGGGCTTGATATACGTAAGGCGAAGTGTTGCTAACCTCATATTGCCAAAAAGTACCTAACCTAACAGACAGCATACACAATGCAC
>JAPYYV010008585.1:0-31342 GCA_030522625.1 Copidosoma aretas | reverse complement strand
GTCATCCTCAGCAATCTTGTCTAGATGTAACAAATTACGGTGATTATCATAAAAGGTATTCCACTGTTGCTCTAGTACCTTTTTCTTATTACTAAAATGACTGCTTGTTTGTCTGTCTTTGGGAGTTTTCTTCAAGTTAGTGATCGACTTGAGAAGATAAGACAGAATTTCTGCATTTTCGGATTACAGTGCTTGAAAAGAAGTCATAATAACTGCAAGCGCTCAAAGCTATTATGTGTGTGGCACTACCAACTGACCAAACGTATGCAAGCAATGAACAAGAAAGAAAAAGTTGAGCCCGTCTATGACGGCAATGGCTCAAGTATGCGATGTTTATGTGGCCCCACTAGCCAACAACACGCATTGGGATAAAGACAACACACTGAGCTCGATAACAAGTGTGACGACACAAAGTAAAGTGGTACGTAAACAATGAACCCAATGGCTTACGGAATAGAATAGTAAACAACTCACGGCTATCCTACGACAGGCCCACGCAGTTGCTGTATACAAAGAACATGTACGTTAGAGATAGACAATGACGTCACTGTTTTTTCACCTGGACTCGATTCAAGATGCTAATGGCGACAAATTTTAAACAAGAGCCGAAATGGCTATACTTTGCCACGCAGTGTATCCCGCAGTAGCATGCAGCGAACGTAGTAATGGCAGTCAAGCCCAGCTTGTTTCTTTCAAACTAGTCGTGCGAAACGGATACAATGTGGAGCTCTATCTTGTCCGAGCAAGTCAAATAGATGGTACTTACTCAAGTTGTGAGTGCACGCACATGATAACACATCCTGCTGCTAGTAGACCCTGCCACAGCTCCCCTCCGTCGTTGGCGCCCTATTTTATCCGAGAAGAAGCCGCAAGCAAAGATAAAAAGTCAACGTCCCGTTGACTCGCGATCCGGCCTTGCAAAGATGCCACCCGAATACTTGAGCACGGCTTGCACGCCTTGTCCTCTTCTTTCCTGCTAATAATTTACCGGCCGATGCACCAGATGTTCGGATTCTTGAGTAGGACGGACAAAGAAGGACTCTGTAACTCCGATATAATAAACAAATTACCTTTATTAATGCTGACTGTTGTTACAAAAGCGTTTTGTTGTGTGTTTGTGTGTGTGTGTGTAGTTGTATAAACGAAAGTCCGCGGCTCCGCTCGCAAAGACGTTCTGCTCGACGGCCTCGACTAATCTAACTTGCGCACGACAGCGGGCAGGCTCGCATGCCTCTCCCATTCCCCTACTCCTACCTACCCGTAGGCTGTAGTAGCCGAGCGCACTCGCACCATCTCTCCGTATAAAAAACTACGCATACAGACGGAAATGTCTGTACAACACTATTGATTGAGATATTATTACGAAATAAATTATCTACTTGAATCTTTCTTACGATAAGTATACAAGCGTTCTATGTATTTAATACTGTTTTGAAAAGTTTATAAGCGTTCTCTGACAAAGCAGAATAGAATATTAACCAGACAAAAATATTTATTAGGCAGAACTAAATAAATAAGACATTTAAAAAATAAAGAGAATTAAAGTAATTGACAGAGGAAGCTTTGTGCCAATAAATTGGCAGCGGTTCTTATTTAACTTTTATCGATTTTTTAAAACTAATTTTTTCAAAAAAAAACTTTTTTTTTACGGTGTTCATCGTTAATAAGCGATATTTTAAGTGATAAATTCTGAAAGATCAATAAATTTTACACAAAGTAAAGTATTAAGATAAATTTAAAAGAAATTTAGTATGTGGGTGTGTGTGGGTGTAGATTGGAAATGTATGTGATTAGTCATATCTCAGGATCACTTTGACCGATTTTAATAAACCTGAGCTTATTTTTTAATTTTTAAAAACGATAATTACTATTAAATAAATTTTGATTCTCTTCATATGTTTTTTTTTTTTTAATTAAATTAATTGTTTTTTAAAGACCTATTTTCTGAAAAAATCAATTTTCAAGCTATTTATTGTTGTTTTAAGATATTTTACAATAAAACTTTTTAAATACCATAAAATTTTATATAAAAAGACACAATAATATAGAATTAAAAAAATTTAATAGTTTGAATTTGCGTCGGTGTAGGTAGGAATTTTATATAATCAGTCGTATCTCAGGATTTCTTTCACATGTTTTATCAAACCCGTGCTGATTATTTTTTTTATTTTTTGATACCAATCATAACTAAGTTAAAGAATTTTTGATTCCACTGAAGGAATAAAGGTTTTATTTCACTGATTTTTTTTTTAAATAAATTTTATTGAAATTTTCGAAAATTTAATTTTAAAAGAAATTGATTTAATTGATATTTATTGTTGTTTGAGGATAGCTTACAATAGAAATTCTGAAAGATCATTAAACTTTTTAAAAAATAATCTTAATGTAAATTTAAAATAATTTGGTAGGGTGGTGTCCGTGGTCGTAAGTAGGAAATGTATACAATTAGTCACATCTCAGGATTTCTTGGACAGATTTTGATAAACAATTAATAATTTTCTTTCGGTTTTTAAATACTTATCACCGTTCAAAAAAAATTTGATAACATTGATTGGCTTTTTTATATTGATTTTATTGATTCAAGAAAATATATTTGTGAGGAAATTAATTTTCAAGCTATTTATTGATATTGTAGAATTTTTGACGATAGAAACTGTAAAAAAAAATTAAAATTCAGCTAGAAGTTATTGATTTACTATATTTCACGATAGAAATTATGGAAAGAAATAATCAAAAATCTAAAAAGAATAAAATTGAAATGAAATTATATACAATTCATTATGCTGTTCTGCGTTGGTCTAGTTAGGCAAATTTATATGTTTTTTAATACCTCATGATTCTTTCCAGTGATTGTAATAAACTCATTTTATTTTCTTTGTTTCTTAACTCTCAACACCGCTATAAAAATATTTTTACTTTTTCATTGGGATCCCTAAAAAAAATGCGTGTATCTGACTTGTGCCTTCAAAAGCATTTGCCTCGTTTTTTATCACTGAAAAAAACAGATTTCTCGTAAATTTCTTTGTATGATGTCAAAATATATGAGATAGTAATTTTTCAATTAAAATTAATATTTTCATGGATTTTACTTAGTTCAATATAAATATTCATTTATGCATACAAATTTTTATAAACTTCGTTATTGTTAAGGTTAAGTTTTAATAATCAAAGAAACAAATGATATTTAAAAGATATAGTTAAAGCTAAAAAAATGATAGCTGGGAAAAAATTTGAGGAAGCTTTGTGTTTTTGCTTCCTCATAAAAGAAGCTTCATGATGGACGAAAAATTAAATGTCGAGATACCGTGTTATAAATACGTTTTCTTGACGTTAGAATGGATCTACATTGTCGCCCAAAGAGTCCGTCTGTGTATGTGTGTGTGTGTGTGTATATGTGTATGTATGTAATCACTTAGATCTCAGGATTCTTTTCGCCGATTTTGATAAACGTGGGCTTCTTTTTTAGATTTTAGATATGGATTACCGCTGGAGAAATTTTTTTTGATTCCATTGATTTTTATTTTTTTATATTACCGTTATTGTTTTTTAAAAACCATTTTTTCAAAAAAATCTATTTTTAAGCTATTTATCGTTGATTTTTGATATGTTAAGAAGAAAATTCTAAAACATCATTGAATTTTACACATAATACCGTATTAGAATAAAACTAAAAAAATGTAGACCGTGGATGTGCGTGGGTGTAAATTATAAATGCATATAATCAGTCATATCTTAGGATTGCCTCAAACGATTGTAATAAACCTGAGGTTTTTTTTTGTTTATATATGGTTCACCGTTAAAAAAAAAATTTTAATTACATTGTTTTTTATTCTTTTTGTTTTACTTTTAATGATTTTCAAAAACCAGTTTTTTTATAAAAATCTATTTTAAAGCTATTGGTTCCTCATAGAGGAGGCTTTGTGATGGACAAAAAATCACATGTCACGATAACATATTATAAATACGTTTTCTAGACATTAGAAAGGATGTACATTGCTATCCCAAAAATGTGCGTCTGTGTGTGTGTGTGTATGTCTGCATATGTGTGTAGGTATATAATCAGACAGATCTCAAGATTCCTTTAGCCGATTTCAATGAACTTATGCTTACTCTTGTTTTAGAATATAGACCACCGCTGAAGCAAAAAATTTTGATTTTATTGATTTTTATTTATTTTATTTTACGTGAATGGATTTTTAAAAACCAATTTAAAAAAAAAAATCTTCTTTCAAGCTATTTATCGCCTATTAACGCTTTTTTGGGATAGAAATTCTGACAGATCACGTAATTTTACACAAAAAAACGTATTAAGATAATATTAAATAATTTAGTATGTAGCTGTGCGTGGGTTTAGATTGAAAATGTATATAATCAGACATATCTTAGGATTGCTTTAACCTATTTCAATAAACCTTAACTTGTTTCTTTTGTTTCTGGATATAAATTACTGTTAATGAAAAAATATGTATCCTTTTTTTTTTAGTCTTATTATTTTAATATTTCTATTTTTAAAAACGAGAGTTAAAAAAAAATCTATTTATATGCTTTTTATCATTAATTTACTATATTTTAAGATAGAAATTCTGAAAGACCATTAAATTTTACATTAAATAACGTACGAAGATGAAATTAAACCACTTCGAATTTATCGGCACAAAGCTTCCTTATATTGTTTCTGAGCTTTCATTTTTTTAGCTTTAACTATATCTGTGATTGAACGTGATCAGTGATTTGTTGATGGCAAGGTTAAGGAAAATAAATAAGATACTGGGGTATTTAAAATTTCCTCTTAGATTTTTTATGGCGACGTTTCGCTGGTCATTTGAACCAGCCTCATCAGGCTAAAAAAATTAATTGAATACACACTTTAGAGATTTTTTCGAATACACATATTATACAACGGACAACTGTTAATATATTGTTTACCTATAGAGATACGCGAGTGGTTAACAATAAGAAAACGTTAGTATGTCGACTCATTTGTGGCAATCGAATTCAACGTTTCTGACCACCTCTAACTCGACGCCTATATAAACGCTAACATATGTGTCGTTTGCTTCAGTTTATCGCTCGGACTGCGACAAATAAGTCGACATCCTTATGTTTTCTTGTTGTTAACCACTTGCATATATGCATAGGTAAATAATATATTTACAGTTGTCCGTTGTATAATATGTGTATTCGAAAAAATCTCTAAAGTGTGTATTTAATTAATTTTTTTTAGCCTGATAAGGCTTATACAATTGACCTGCGGAATGGCGCTATAATACATCTGAGAGAAAAGATTAAATACCCCAGTTTATTATTTATTTTTCTCAACTTCGCCCCTAACGGATCACTGATCACGTTCAATCACGGAATTTTTATAAAAGCGCTGAAAACCTTAATTGCTACTTAACAATATCTTTTCAAAATATAGTTTCATTTTTCGATTATTGAAACTTACACTTAACAATCACGAATGTTTATATGAATTTGTGTGCATTATTAAATCTAAATATTGAGATGAATAAATTACATAAAAATATTGATTTTCAATTGAAAAATTTTTTTCTCACATATTTGGACATCATATGGAGAAATCTACAAAAAATCTTCCAATTTCAGTGCTAAATAACGAGGCAAATTCGTTTTGAAGGCACACCTCGGACACACGCATTTTTTTCCCTAGGGATCCCACTGAACGAGACAAATACTTTAAACGAGCAATCAGGGTCTCAGCACACACTTTTTTGAACTTTTTTTGATTTTGAACAGTAGAAAGTTTTTCATTTAAGAAAAATTGACCGCTTAGATATCCTAATAAAAGGATCATGAGATATTATTAAATATGTATATTCGCCTACTTACACCCACGCATACCTGCATACTTAATTTAATGGAATTACATCTCAATATGTTTTTTTTAGAAATTTAAAATATTTTTTAAAATTTATGTAAGAAATATCCTACAACAATGATAAATAGTTTAATTTAAACTATTTTTTATAATTTCTATAATAAAATATTGTAAAACATCTAACAATAGCTTAAAAACGTATTTTGTAAGAAATTGATTTTCTAAAATCAATAAAATATAAATTAAGAAAAAAGGTAATCAATAGCATCAAAATTTTTTTTAAGAACCGTAATCGGTATCCAAAAACAACAATAAAGCCCAGGTATGATAAAATCGGTTAAGGAAATCCTGATTATATACATTACCTATTCACTCCCACGCATACACACTTACATAATTTTTTTAATCTTATCTTTAAGCTTTATTTTGTACATAATTACATCGTCTTGTAGAAATCTTATCGTAAAATATCGTAAAACAACAATAATTATCTTAAAAATTGATTTTTTTTAAAAACTAGTTTCCGAAAACCAATAAAATCAAAATCAAATTTAAAAAAATGGATGGGATATAATTTTTTTTTCAGCGGTGATCTATATCCAAAAACAAAAAAATAAGTCCAAGCTCATCAAAATCGGCTGAAGATATCCTAAGATCTGACTGATTACACACACAATCACATACACACATACCCAGGCACATACACACATACACACATACACACTTACACTGACGAACAGTTTCGGTAGAGTAATGTACATCTATTCTAACGTCCAGAAAACGTATGTATAACATGTTATGTCGACATGTGATTTTTTGTCCATCACAGAGCTTCCTCTATAAGGAAGCAAAAAAAACCAATCAATGGAATCAAAATTCATTCCGAAACGGCGAACGATATCCGAAAACAAACAAAAATAAGCCTAGTGTAATAAACTATTTTCCCCAACTGATAATTTTTTTAATTTAATCATCAAACGTTTTTTTGTATGAAACTACAAAATCTTTTATAATTTCTATCGTAAAATATCATAAAACACCGATAAATATCTTAGATATTATTTTTTTGAAAGAATCGAATTTTAAAAATCACTAAAATTGAAGAAAAAAAGTAATAGATAAAACAAATTTCTGTTTTTTTTATTGCAATCTGAATAGAAAAACTAAAAAAATAAGCCCAGGTTCATTAAAATCAGTATAAGAAATTCTGAGATATGACTGATTAATTATTTAAATTACTTACATACTCCCACGCACACCCAGCAAATAAATTTGTTTTTATTTCATCTTTTCATGTTTTTTCGTAATGAATTCAATGATATTTTAGAATTGTTATCGTAAAATATAATAAAACAACAATAAATACCTTAAAAATCAATTTTTTTCGAAAAACCGGTTTCCAAAAATTAATAAAATCAAAATATAATTAAAAAACATCAATTAAATCAAAAGTATTTTCTTTAGCGGTGAATATTATTCAAAAACAAAGAAAATAAGCCCAGGCTATAAAAATCGGCAGAATAAATCCAGAGATATAACTGATTATATACATACCCTAGTTACACACATGCACACCCACCAACTAAATTTTTTTTCAATTTATCTTGTATCAATACGTTTTTTTATAAAAAATTTAATGATCTCTCAGAAATTATACCGTAAAATATCCCAAAAACGGCAAATAGCTTAAAAATTGATTGTGTGGAAAAAATTGGTTATAAAAATTCAATAATTTGAAATAAAATTTAATAAAGTTAAAACAATACAATTTTTTGTTTCAGCCGTGATTGGTATTAAAAAACAAAAAAAAATTAGCCCAGGTTCATTAAAAACGGCTAAATAAATCCAACGATCTGACTGATTACTCCCATACACACATACACACATGCACACACACATACACACACATACACTGACGGACATTTTCGGGAGAGTGATGTACATCTATTCTAACGTCCAGAAAACGTATTTATAACATGTTATCTCGACATGTGATTTTTCGTCCATCACAAATATTCGTCTATAAGTAAGCAAAAAATTTAGTATGTGTGTGTGCGTGGGTGTAGGTAGGTGATGTATATAATCAGTCATATCTTGAGATTGCTTTGACTGATTTAAATAAACCTAAGCTTATTTATGCTTCCTAATAGAGGAAGCCTTGTGACGAACGAAAAATCAAATGTCGAGACAACATGTTATAAATATGTTTTCTAAACGTTACGACAGATGTACATTACTCTTTTAAAGATATCTGTCTATTAATGTGTGTGTATGTACGTATGTTTGTGTCTGTATATTTGTGTGTTTGTATGTGTGTATCTTTGTAATCCGTCATATCTCAGGATTCCTTCAGCCGATTCCATTAATTTTGAGCTTGTTATTTTTGTTCTTGCATACCGATCAACGATAAAAAATAAATTTTGATTTCATTAATTTTTAATAATTTTATTTTACTTTTATCGATTTGTGAAAAAAAATGTAAAAAAAATCTATTATTATTCAAATCATCGTTAATTCACGATGTCTTAAGCAAAAAATTCTGAAAGATCAATAAATTTCTCACAAAATAACATATTAAGATGAAATAAATATACTTAGTGAATGGTTGTGCATGGTTATAGGTAGAGAATGTATATATTTAGTCATATCTCAAGATTTTTTTGACGGATTTTAACAAATCCGGGCATATTTTTATTTTTTTTTTTATATGCCGATAACCAATAAAACAAAAAAAATTTTATTTTATGGTTCTTTTTTAAATTTTATTTTATTGTTTGTCGATAACCGGTTTTTTTTTCAAAAGTCAGTTTTCAATCTATTATTTCCTCATAGATTTGTGATGGACGAAAAATTACATGTCGAGATAACATTTTCTAAACACATTTTCTGGATGTTAGAATAGATGTACAATACACTCGCAAAAATGTCCGTCTGTGTGTGTGTGTGTGTGTGTGTGTGTGTGTGTGTGTGTGTGTGTGTGTGCGCGAGCGTGTGTGTGTGTGTGTATGTGTGTATGTATGTAATCAGTCAGATCTCAGGATATTTTCAGCAAATTTTAATGAACCTGATTTTTTTGTTTTGTTTTTGATACAGATCACAGCTAAAAAAAATTTAACTTTTAATAACTTTTATTCTTTTAACTGTACTTTTATTGATATTCAAAAACCAACTTTTTCCAAAAAATCTATTTTTCAGCTCTTCATCGTTGATTTACATTATTTTAACATATAAATTCTCAGGGATCATTAAATTTTGTACCAAATAACTTGATAAGATAAAATTAACAATTTTTAGAATGTGTGGGTGGGGGGGTGTTTTGGGAGGTTTTAAAAATATTTAGTTTTTTTTTTTTTTTTTTGAAAACGATAACCACTATCAAAAAATTTTTTTTTCCTTTGATTTTTTTTTTTTTTTTATCTAAATTAATTGTTTTTCGAATACCTATTTTCTGAAAAAATAAATTTTTAAGCTATTCATTGTTGTTTTAGAATATAGTACAATAAAACTTTTTCAATACTAATAAATTTTATGCAAAATAACTTATTAAGATGAAATTAGAAAAATTTATTGGTTTGAATTCGCGTTAGTGTAGTTAGGAAATTTATATAATCAGTCATATCTCATGACTTCTTGGACCGATTTCAATAGTTAATTGGTAAATTTCAATCGGTTTTTAGATACCTATCACCGTTTAAAAAAAAAATGTCGGAAAAATTTATTGGCTTTATTTATTATTGATTTTATTGAGTTGGAAAAATTATTTTTTATAAAATAACGTTTTAAGCCATTTACCGTTGTTTTATAATATTTTACGTGAAAAACTGTAGAAAAAAATTTAAATTTCGCTATTAATCGCTGATTTACTATATTTTACGATAGCAATTTAATAAAACTAATCAATATTCCAAAATAAAAGTATTGAATTGGAATTATATAAAATTAAGTAGGCCTTTCTGCGTTTGTGTAAGTAGGCAAAGTTATATGTTTATTAATCTTATGATTTTTTCCAGCCATTGTTATAAACTTTCTTTTCTCCGTTTTTTAACCCTCAAAAAAAAATATTTTGACTTTTTTAGTGGGATCCCTAGAAGAACAAAAGGTGTTTCTGATTGGAGCCTTAAAAAAAATTTGCCTCGTTTTTTAGCAACAAAAATAGCAGATTTCTTGTTGATTTCTTTATACGATATCAAAATATGTATGATAAAAATTATTCAAATCAATATCAAAATTTTTATGGAATTCATTTAGTTCAATAAACCATATTTGTTATGCATACAAATTTTTATAAAATTATATTATTGTTAGGTTTTAGTTTGGATAATCAAAGAAAAGGAATGATATCTTAAAAAGATATAGCTAAAGCTGCAAAAAAGATAGCTAAGAAAATACTTAAGAAAATTTTTATAAAATTTCGTTATTGTTAATATTTTAATATTCAAAGAAAAGAATGATATCTTGGAAGATAATATTACAGCAAGAAAAAAAATAGCTAAGAAAAAATTTGAGGGAGGTTCGCGTTTTTGCATCCTCATAAAGGAAGCTTTGTGATGAACAAAAAATCTCATTTCGAGATAACGTGTTATAAATTCTTTCACCGGACGTTTAAATGAATCTACATTACTCTTCTAAAAATGTCCGTGTTTATGTGTGTGTGTGGGTATGTGTGTGTGTGTGTATTTGTGTATGTATGTAATCAGTCAGATCTTAGGATTCTTTCTGCTATTTTGATAAACGTGGGCTAATTTTTTTTGTTTTTGGATTTGGATCACCGCTAAAGCAAGAAATTTTGATTACATAGATTTTTATTCCTTTTATTCTACTTTGATGGATTTTTAAAAA
This sequence comes from Copidosoma aretas, assembly GCA_030522625.1. Taxonomy (NCBI): domain Eukaryota; kingdom Metazoa; phylum Arthropoda; class Insecta; order Hymenoptera; family Encyrtidae; genus Copidosoma; species Copidosoma aretas. The sequence continues at coordinate 20,664 of JAPYYV010008585.1, read as the reverse complement.
CTTATTTTTTCAAAAGAATATAATTTCAAGCCAATGTATCAATAAATTGTTAAAATGTATCAATGAATTGTTTATTTAATAATAGAGGCTCGGCGTGTAAAGTCATTCTGCCATCACCTTAAACTTTTAAATGGTGACCCCGACGTGATGTGCATGGATTAGTGTTGGCCTACATGACTTAGTGAAAAGTGGTGTTACGCGCCGTCAGCAACACGTGCTAGCGAGTCGCGGCTGTAGCCCGGCACTGCAGCACAAAAGGCAGGTCTCTTCGTAGCAGGTGCTTCGTTTACCCTCGTCTATTCACTGGAATCTAACCTCAAGGCCATCAGTATCATGGTGAACGAAGGCACACCAAACGCCAACAACAACAGCAACAACAACAACAATAACGGCAGTTATCTGGCAGGCTACGGCAATGCCACGTCGGTTGAAGCCGTTGAGACAGTGCACAACTGCAAGCTGCCACCCTTCTGGAGAGCATCATCAGAGGCATGGTTCCTTTAAATCGAGTCGGCTTTCAACTGCAACCAGGTGCGCTCAGATACAACGCGTTTACACCTCGTCGTGGCGGCACTAGATAGCGAGATCGTGCAGGAGCTCCTCGACGTTCTGCGCACCGTCCCTTACTCGGGCAAGTACGATTATCTGAAAAGACAGGTGCTCGCGAGATTTACCGACACAGAGGAGAAGCGTCGGCGGACACTCCTCACGCACCTCCAAGTCGACGGTCGTTCTCCCTCATAGCTGCTGCGTCACATGCATAACCTCGCCAGCACTGCTGTCGGTGATGAGGCACTCAAGGTCAAGTGGCTTGACTTCCTCCCGGTGTCGACGCAGAAAATTCTGCGAATACTAAAGAATACCACTCTCGACGAGTTGGCGGAGGCCGTCTATCACATGACGGATACACCAGTTGCTGTCGATGCAGTCCGACTACACCACACTCCAAGGAATCAATCTCTACACCGTCCTCTCTCCACTCAGGGCAATGAAGCCGCCATGTCAGCTCAAGCTGCGGAAATGGCTGCACTTTGCGCCGGCATGACACAGCTGCTGGCATCGATGAAATTGCTTCTTGACGCCGCGCCCGCTGCAGGTTCAGGAACTTCGAGGCAGCGACGTCGAAGCAGAAGTCGCAGCAATAACAGGGCAACCTCACCGTCTCCCTCGCAGAGTAATGACTGTTATTACCATCATCGCTTCGGTATGGATGCAACAAGATGTGAGCAGCCATGTGCATGTAAGTCCGTCCAGGGGCAGGGAAACTAGCTGCCGTCTGTTCAGGCGGCCCACGGCAGCGATCTACCCCAAGAAAACCGCTTCCACATTCTCGATAAGATCTCTGCCCTGTCTTTTTTCGTCGACTCAGGCTCAGTTTTCTCTCTTTTGCCACGCGCTGTCGTTCGTCAAAAACTTGTTGCTCATCCTCTCAAACTTTCAGCCGCCAACAAGTCATCTATAATCAGGTACGGGCGCCGCATGATCACGCTTAACCTCGGCCTCAGGAGAGCCTACACCTGGCCTTTTATCATTGCTAATGTTCACGGAGCCATCATCGGAGCAGACTTTCTTGCCCACGCAGGCCTCCTCGTCGATATGCAGCATCTTCAGTTGCTGGACTCGACGACTTCACTCGGAGTTCCAGGGCAAGTCTGCATGGTGCAAATCCACTCCGTGGCACTTTTCAGCAGCCCGCAACAGGATGATGCCGGCCTCAGGAAGCGGTACGCTCTGCTGCTCGCAGACTTCGCGGACATCACCAAACCCAGAACAGAGCACGCCATGCTCTCCGAAATGACTGTGACTCACCGCATCCATACAACTGGACCACCAGTCTATGAACGTCCTCACGGCTTGCACGGTGTGCGCTTGGTTGCTGCTAAGCGCATGTTTGGGGAGCTGCTGGATTGAGGAGTCGTACGTTCATCATTCAGTCAATGGTCTTCTGCATCTGCGTCTGGTAGGACGTTTTGGATCACAGGAGATTATCGACGTTTAAATGCGTGCACGCAGCCGGATCGTTACCCTCTTCCACTCATAGAGGACCTCATCCACAGGTGTCACGGTGCCAAGCTGTTTTCAACCGTCGACCTCAAAAAGGCCTTCTATCAGGTGCTTACGGCTGATAAGCGCATTTCAAAGACGGCAGTAGCAGCACCCTTTGGCTTGTATGAGTTCCTAAGCATGCCCATGGGTCTCAGGAATGCAACCCAAACCTTCCAGCGCTTCATGGACTCGCTGCTGCGAGACCTCCCGTTGCTCACGCCTACTTCGACGATGTCATCGTCGCGTCCAAGGATTACGAAAGGGCACCTCCGCAAACTCTTTGAAACACTGCGAGCTGCGGGAGTCTCAATCAAGCTGGACAAGTGTAACTTTGGAAAAACCCAAGTCAACTTCCTGGGTCTTACGCTGACGCCAGAGGGATTCAAGCCACCGACACACAAGGTGGACGTCATCAAGAAGTTTCCGAAGCCGACCACCTTCCAGGAGCTGCGCAGGTTCTTGGGAATGGTGAATTACTATCGCCGATGCATTTCTAACGCGGCGCATATCCAGGCACCATTGAATTACATGCTTTCCGGGGCTCCCAAAAACAAAAAGGCCAAGCTTCACTGGAACCCTGAGGCCAACGATGCCCTCGAGCACTCCAAAAGGGCCCTTTGAGAGGCCTCCGTCTCTTTCTACCTTTCTCCAAGTGCACCGTTGGCCTTGCCAACCGACGCATCGGACTCAGCGATTGGTGCAGTGCTTGAGCAACAATTCAACTCCGAGTGGCACCCTGTGTACTTCTTCTCAAGAAAGCTGACACCCGCCGAAACCAATTACTGCACCTATGACAAGGAACTTCTCGCCGCTTATACTGCAGTCAAGCACTTCAGCCGTTTCCTTGAAGGTTGCAGCTACCTGCTCAGAACTGACCACAAGCCGCTCATCTTCACAGGCCATCAATCCTCCAGTAAGGCGTCTCCACATCGTCAAAGGCACCTAGACTACTTGCTGCAGTTCAACGTGGACTTCCAGCACATCAAGGGAGAAGATGATTCTGTTGCAGATGCTTTCTCCAGGATCTGTGCCGTAGAGATGCCCTCAAGACTTCGAGCATACGACATCAAAGCGGCCCAAGAAACTGATGAAGAGCTCCCAAACCTACTAAACAACGGAGTACTGGACCTGCAACTCCTGTGCATCGAGGACGTCGACCTAGCCTGCAACATTAAAGACGACGTTGTCAGGATCTTTTTACCCCTAGCACTATGACGCCCTGCACTCGCCCGCTCACCCAAGTACATGGGCCATAGTCAAGCTGCTAACTTCTAAATTCGTCTGTCCGGGAATCAAGAAGGACACCAGCCACTGAAGCCACGCCTGCCAGGACTGCCAGCGCTCCAAGGTCAGCAGGCACAATCGTGCCACTCTAAAATCCTTCGATGTACCCGACAACAGGTTCGAGCATGTCCACCTGGACATCATCACCCTGCCACAAGTTGGAAGCCTGTGCTACTATGGTGGACAGGTTAACCAGGTGACCGGTGGCCGTTCCACTGGCGCACATCACAGCCAAAACTATCGCTGCAGCGTTCACCAAGGAATCGATCTCCAATTTCGGTTCTCCACTCACGATAACCACCGATCAAGCCAAACAGTTTGAATCGGCTCTCTTTGCGGCTCTTGCTAAAAAGGTAGAAACCAAACATGTGCACACGACACTGTACCATCCACAAAACAACGGTCTCGTTGAGATATTTCACAGGACATTCAAGGCAGCTCTCATGTGCGAGTCAAGCACCCCCTGGCCGGAGCGCCTTCCTATTACACTCCTTGGGCTACCAGCTTGCGTCAAGGAGGACCTGCAAGGAGGACCGTCCGATAAGTACCAGCCTCGCATCACACCAAGTATCGTGCCTTCCACCATAAGTCGCTAGATACCTGCTCGCACGTCTTTCTCGGAGTTGACAGTGTCCGCAAGCCCCTGCAGCCACCATATACAGGTCCTTACAAGGTCTGCAGACGCCTCAATAACAAGCTCTACGTAATCCTGGTAAACGAAGTGGAAAAGACAGTATCAACAGACGGCCTCAAGACGGCCTTTCGAGATAAGGCTAACGCTTCTGGAACGCCAACACCAGAGCACACGGCCTCGCTACTAGCACGGCCAACCACCCCGCAACCAGTCCAGCAGCCTACACATCAAACGATCTCAAAAGCCAGTCCCATCACCTGTAACGACAGATCCACAAGGCCCACCACCTAAAACGGCGCCAGCCATCCTTTGCAAAAGCGTATCGTTCCCCTCGTGCAATACGAAGGTCTCTACGGAAAAATTACCTGTGAGAACTCCAACTCTTTCCCCAGACAACATCACGCGGCAGCACCGGCGCAAGCAGAAACTAAAGCCACGTAGCTGGCTCGCAGCTATCCAACAGATCCAGCCTGACTTGATTCGAACAAAGGTCGCCTGTCTCAAGGCATCCATAAAAAATCTCAGTGCTTATATTCATTGATTAAAAAGTCTGTCTGTGATTTTACGAAGTCAAACTAGATGTATTAATAAATTATTTGTTTAATATTAAAGGCTCGGCTTATAAAGTCATGCTGCCATCACGTTAAACTCGAAAAATTTACATTTTAACATAGAAATTGTGAAGAATCATCGAATTAAAAGATTTTAGTATATGGTCGTGCGTCGGTGTAGGTAGGAAATGTAAATAGTCAGTCATATCTCAACATTGCTTTGACGGATTTTAGTAAATATTACCTTTTCTTTTTTTGTTTTTGTGTATGGATCACTGCTGAAAGAAATTTTGATTCCATCGATTTTGATTCTTTTAATTTAATTTTTATTGATTTATGAATACCAATTTTTAAATAAAAACTATTTTTACGGTATTTATCGTTAATTTACGATATTTTAAGATCGAAATTCTGAAATATAGTTGAATTCTACACAAAATTATGCATTATAATAAAATTAAAAAATATTAGTATGTAGGTGTGCATGGGTAGGGAATGTATATAATCAGTCATATGGCTTTCTCATAGAGGAAGTTTTGTGATAAACGAAAAATCACATGTCGAGATACCATGTTATAAATACTTGTTCTGGACGTTAGAATCGATGCAAATTACTCTCCTAAAATTTTCCATCCATCCGTGTGTGTGTGTGTGTGTGTGTTTCTGTCTGTGTATGTGTGTAATCAGTCAGATCTCGGGATTTCTTCAGCCGGTTTCGATGAACATGGGCTTTTTATTTCAAATAGCGATACCGGTGAAAAAAAATTTTAATTTCATTGATTTTAATTTTTTGTTTTACATCTTTTAAAAATCAGTTCTTCTAAGAAATCTACTTTTAATGGTATTTATCGTTGATTCAGAATATTTTAAGTAAAAATTCTAAAAGATTATTAGATTTTATACAAATTAAAGTATTAAGACGTAATTAAAAATTTTAATTTGTGGGTGTGCGTGGGTGTAATTAGATAATCTATATAATCAGTTATTTCTCAGAATTCCTTCGGCCAATTTCGATAAATCTAAGCTTGCTGTTGTTGTTTTTGGATAGCAATTACCGCTTGATGAACATTTGATTTTATTGTTTTTTATTAATACTATTTTACGTTCATTGATTTTTGACAATTAATTTTTTTTTAAAATCTATTTTTAAGATATTAATTGTTGATTTAAGGTATTTCAAGATGAAAATTCTAAAAGATTGTGCATTTCTTTACAAAATAACGTATTAGGGTGAAATAAAAAAAATTCAGTATGTGGGTGTGCGTGGGTATAAGTAATTATATGTTAATTTATATAATTATTCACATCTCTTCATTTCATCAGCCGAAGTCAATAAACCTGGGCTTTGTTTTAAATTTGCAATTATTGTTAAAATAATAAATTATAGTTTTATCGGTTTTCTTTTTTTTTATTATACTTTTGTTGATTTTTGAAAATCAGTTATTTTTAAATCGATTTTTAGGCTATTTATCGTTATTTTACGCTATTTAAAGATATAAATTCTAAAAGATCATTGAATTTTTTACAAAATAACGTATAGAGGTAAAATTAAAAAAATTTAGTGTGTGGATGTGCGTGGGGATGGTTAGGGAATGTATGTAATCAGTCATATCTCAGGATTTTGTTGACCGATGTTTGTATATCTGTGCCCATTTTTTAAATTTATTAATACCTATAAACGTCAAATAATAATTGTAATCCCATTGATTGGCTTTTTTTTATATTAATTTCATCGATTTAAGAAATTCAGTTTTTTGGGAAATCCGTTTTGAATGAATTTATTGTTGTTTTAGAATATTTCACGATAAGAATAATAAATACTAATCAAATATTAGCTTTTCATTATCGTTTAAGGATATTTTACGATAGAAATCATAAAAAATATTTAAAATAAAAAAAATAAAAAAAGTGGTCTAGGTGGAATTTCGTGAAATGAAGTATACTGGTGTGCGTGGATGTAAATAGGCAAATATGTTTATACATTCTTATTTCATAATTTCTTTGAATGATTTAAATAAATTTTATTTTATCTTCTTTAGAATTGCTTTATCCTATTTTACTACATCTAAGCTCATTTTCTTTTGTTTTTAATACCGATAACCTCTATCAAATAAAATTATGATTTTATTGATTTTTTTTTTTTTTAGTTTAAATTAATTGTTTTCGAAAACCAATTTTAAAAAAAAATTAATTTTTAATGTTTTAATTGTTGTTTCAGAATATTTTACAATGAAACTTTTTAAATATCATTAAATTTTATACAAAATAAGATAGTGAGATAAATCCAAGCAAATTTAATTGTTTGAATTTGTGTGGGTGTAGTTAAAAAATTTGTGTAATAAGTCATATCTCAGGACTTCTTATACCGATTTTAATAGTGATATGGTACTTTTTATCCGCTTTTAGATACCTATCACCGTTAAAAAAAAATTTCGAAATTATAAATTGGCTTTTTTTTACTGATTTTATTGATTTAAGGTAATTTATTTTCAAGAAAATAAGTTTCAAGCCTTTTATCGTTAATTAAGAATATTTTTTAATAATATCTGTAGAAGAAAAATCAAAATTTTGCTATTGATCATTGATTTACTATATTTTACGATAGTAATTACAAAAAAAAAATATCACTAATCCAAGAAAAGGATCATAATGGAATTATATAAAATCTAGTATGCTTTTCTACGAGGGTGTAATCAGGAAATTTCATATATATATAAATATCTCATGATTTTTTTTAGCGATTGACATGAACTCATCTCATTTTCTTCGTTTTTAACACTCAACGCCACCTCAAAAATATTTTCACTTTTTTATTGGGATCCCTAGAAAAAAAGGGTGTATCTAAGTTTAGACTTTAAAAAAATTTGCCTAGTTTTTCAGCACTAAAAATAGCAGATTTCTCTTTGATTTTATTATATCATGACAATGTATGTGAGATAACCAATTTTCAAATCGAAATCAAGATTTTTCTGGAATTCATTTGCTTCAGTACAACATATTTTTCACGTATTAAAATTTTTATGAAATTTTGTTATCGTTGAGTTTAAGTTATATTAATCAAAGCAAGGAATAATATCTTGAAAATATATGGTTAAAGCTAGTAAAAAGATAGCTAAGAAAATACTTAAGAGAATTTTTATAAAACTTTTTTACTGTTAAGTTTTAATTTTAATGTTAAAAAAAAGAAATGATATCTTGAAAATATATAGGTAAAGTTGAAAAAAATTATAACTAAGAACAAATTTGAGGAAGCTGTGTGCTTTTCGTTACTCATAGAAGAATCTTTGTGATGAAAAAATAATCACATTTCGAGATTACGTGTTATTATAACGTATTTTGGACGTAATAATGTATCTACATCACTCAACTGAAAATCTCCGTCTGTATGTGTGTGTAGGTGTGTGTGCGTGTGTACGTGTATGTGTGGATGTATGTATGTATGTAATCAGTCAAAACTTAAGATTCTTTCTGCCGATTTTCATACACGTGGGCTTTTATTGTTTTTGGTTTTTGATCACAGCTGGAAAAAAATTTTTGATTTCGTTGATTTTTATTATTTTTATATCACTAGTATTAATTTTTGAATACAATTTTGTCAAAGAAATCTATTTTTAAGCTATTTATAGTTGATATATGATATTTTAAGAAGAAAATTCTAAAAGATTATTAAATTGTACACAAAATAACTTACTAAGATTGAATCAAAAGAATTTAATACGTGGGTGTTCGTAGGTGTAGGTAGGAAATGTACATAATTCGTCACATCTTAGGATTGCTTTAAACTATTTTGATAAACATGAGCTTATTATTTTTGGTTTTGTATATGGATCACAAGTATAAAAGTATCACAGTAACAAATATAATTTCGATATTATTTATTTTAATTTTTTTTACTTTACTATTATTGATATATACAAACCAATTTTTTACAAAAAATCTGTTTTATAGCTATTTATTGTTAACTAACGATATTGTAAAATGCAATATCTTAAACATCATTGAATTTTACACAAAATAACGTATTGGGATAAAAATGAAAAACTCTATTATGTGTGTGTGCGTGGGTGTAGGTAGGAAATGTACATCACTAATCATATATCAACATCGCATTGACCAATTTTAATATACCTAAGCTAATTTTTTTTTTAAAACAAGTTACCAAAAACGTAAAAAAATTTTGTTCCATTCATTTATTCTTAAATTAAATTTAATTGATTTTCCAAAAATTTTTTTTCTGAAGGAATCTATTTTTAAACTATTAATTGTTGTTTTAGGACAATGTACCGTAAAACTTCTTAAAAATTCTTACATTTTATATAAAATAACATAATAAGATAATATTGAGAAAATTTTAATTTTGTTCTTATGTGGGTGTAGGTAGGAAATTTATATAATCAGTTCTATCTCACGATTTATCAACCCTTTTTAATAGTTAATTGGTAAATTTCTATTGGTTTTTACATACCCATCACCGTCAAAAAAAAAATTTTTATATTATTGATTAGCTTTTTTTTATTAATTTTATTGATTTGAAGAAAATAATTTTATAGAAAATTAATTTTCAAGCTATTCATCATTGTTTTAGAATATTTTACGATAAAAAATGTAGAAAAAAATTAAAATTCAGCTATTAATCATTGATTTGCTATATTTAACAATATAAATTATAAAAAAAAAAAATATAAACTAATTTAATTTTTTTCGTTTTTTAACCCTCAACGCTGCGTTAAACATGTTTTGACTTTTTCAGTGGGTTCCCTAAAAAAAAATTAGTGTTTGTGAGTTGTGCCTTCAAAAAAATTTGCCTCGTTTTACAGCACCAAAAATAACAAAATTCTCGTAAATTTCTTTATACTATGTCAAAATATGTGAGATAAAAACTTTTCAATTCAAAAATAAAATTCTTATGCAATTCATTTAGTTCAATATAAATATTTTTTATGCATTCAAATTTTGATACAATTTCGTTATGGTTAAGTTTAAGATTTTAAAATGAATGAATGGAATAAGATCTTATAAAGATATAGTTAAAGCTTTAAGAAATGATAGCTAACAAAAAATATAGGGAAGCTTGGTGTTTTTGCTTTCTTATAGAGAAAAATTTGTGATGGATATAAAATCACATGTCGAGATAACGCGTTATAAATATGTTTTCTGGACGTTTGAATGGATATTTATTACTTTACTAAAAATGTCCGTCTCTGTGTGGTTGTGTGTGTGTGTGTGTGTGTGTGTGTGTGTGTGTGTGTGTGTGTGTGTGTGTGTGTGTGTGTGATTGTGTGTGATTGTATGTATGTAATCAGTCAGATCCAGTGCGCTGAAACGTGGCCACCAGCCGTATGCTATAGTACAATATATAAATATAATGTAGCATGCGGTAGGTGGCCAATTTTAAGCTCGCTAGTCAGATCTCATGATTCTTTCAGCCGATTTTTATAAACGCTGTTGAATTTTTTTTGTATTTCGATATAGATCACGGCTGGGGAAAAAAATTTTATTCCATGGATTATTATTTGTATATTATTGTTAATGATTTTTGAAAACCATTTTTAAAAAAAATCTATTCTTTAGCAATCTATTGTTTTGGGATATTTGACAATAAAACTTTTTAAAGATCATTTCATCTCATACAAAATAACATATTAAGATAAAATTTTGAAAGTTTTTAGTTTGATTTTGCGTGGGTGTATGTAAGACATTAGCATAATCAGTTATATCTCTTGATTTCTTCCACATATTGCAATAAACCCTGCCTTATTATTGCTTCCTCATTGAGAAAGCCTTGTGTTGGACGAAAAGTCACACTTTGAGATTACATGTTACAAATACGTTCTTTGGACGTTCCAATAGATGTAGATAACTCTCCCTGAAAAGTCGGGTTGAGTGTGTATGTGTGTGTATGTGTATATGTGTGTGTGTTTGTATGTGTGTATGTATATAATCAGTCAGATCTCAAGATTCCTTCAGCAGATTTGATTGAAACTAGGCTTATTTCTTTTGCATTTGGAAACGGATCAACACTAAACTAAAAATTTTGATTCCAATTATTTCTATTCTTTTTATTTTATTTTTATTGATTTGTGAAACCCAATTTTTTCAAAAAATTCCATTTTTAACCTATTTATCTTGATTGACGATATTCTAATATGTACTTATCGAAAAATCATTTGATTTTACACAAATAAACGTATTATATTAAAAGTAAACGAATCTAGTATATTGGTATTTTGGGTGTAAGAAGAAAATGTATATAATTAACCATATCTCAGAATTTTGTTAACCTATGTTTTGTTTTTTTTGAGTTTGTACAAATATACGTCATATCTTAATTTTTATCCTTTTTATTGGTTTTTTTTTTTTTTTTTTGTTGATTTCATTGATTTGAAAAATTCGATATTTCGGGAAATCCATTTAGAATGAATTTATCGTTGTTTGACAATATTTTTTACGATAGGAATAATACAAACTAATTAACTTTTAGCTATTGATTATTGTTTAAGGATATTTTACTATAGAAATCATAAAAAATATTGAAAATTAAAAAAAAAAGTATTTGAGGTGGAATTTCGTGAATATAAAGTATGCTGGTGTGCGTGGATGTAAATAGGCGAATATGTTTGTACAATATTATTTTATAATTTTTTTGACTGATTCAAATAAATGTTCTTTTATTTTCTTTAGAATTGCTTTGACCTATTTCACTACATCTGAGCTCATTTTTTTTTGTTTTTAATACCGATAACCAGTATCAAAAAATTTTTTGATTCCATTGATTTTTTTCTTTTTTTTTAGTGTAAAATGATAGTTTTTGAAAACCTATTAAAAAAAATCAATTTATAAGCTTTAAACTGTTGTTTTTGGATATTTTACAATGAAACTCTATAAATATTGTTAAATTCTATACAAATTAACATATCAAGATAAAACTAAGCAAATTTAACTGTTTGAATTTGTGTGGGTGTAGTTAGAAAAATTATATAATTAGTCATATCTTAGGACTTCTTATACCGATTCAAATAGTGAAATGGTAAATTTCTATCGGTCTTAAGATACCTATCACCGTTAAAAAAAAAATTTTAGATCATTAATTGGCTTTTTTTTACTGATATTATTGATTTTAGAAAATTTATTTCTAAGAAAATAAAGTTACAAGCCCTTTATCGTTGATTTAGAATATTGTTCAATAATAACTGTAAAAAAAATGAAATTTTGCTATTAATTATTTATTTACTATATTTTACGATAGTTATTACAAAAAAAAACTATCACGATCCCAAATAGAAGTATTAAAATAAAATTATATAAAATCTACTATGCTTTTCCACATAGGTGTAATTAGGCAATTTTATATGTATATCAATGTCTCATGATTTTTTTCAGCGATTGTTATAAACTCATTTTATTTTCTTCGTTTTTTAACACTTAACACCGCCTCAAAAATATTTTGACTTTTTTATTGGGATCCCTGGAAAAAAAAGGGTGTATCTGAGTTAATTTAAGATAAAAGTTTTAAAATCTAGTATATGGGTGTGCTTGGGTGTAGGTAGGGATAGTATATAATCGATCATATCTCAGAATTTCTTCAACCTATTTTAATAAACCCGTGCATATTTTTTTTGTTTTTATATATACAATACCAATAATGGAAAAAATTTTGATTAAATTTATTTTCATCGTTTATATTTATTTTTTATTGATCTTTAAATACCAGTTTTTTCATAAAAATCTATTTTGAAGCTCTTGCTTTCCCATAGAGGAAGCTTTGTGATGAAGGAAAAATCATGTGTCGAGGTAATATGTTATAAATACGTTTAATAGACGTTAGCATAGATGTTCATTACTATCCTAATATATCTGACTGTGTGTGTGTGTATGTATATGTGCATGTGTGTGTGTGTGTGTATGTGTATGTATGTAATCATTCAGCTGTCATGATACTTTTAGCCGATTTCCATAAACCTACGCTAATTCTTTTCGTTTTCAGAAATGGATCACCGCTGAAGCAAAAAATTTTTGATTCTATTGATTTGTATTCTTTTTATTTTTCTTCTATTAATTTTTGAAAACCAATTTTTTTTTAATTTTATTTTTGAGCTACTTATTCTTTATTTTGGCTCTTTTGTATGTTTTTAAACTGTTTGTCGTTGTAGTGAGATATTGAAGGATACAATTTGTAAAAGATTATTGCTTTTTATACAAAATAACATATAAGGATGAAATTAAAAAAAATTAGTATGCGGGTGTGCGTGAGTGTTGGTAGAAAATGTATATAATCAGTCATATCTCAGAATTTCTTTTACCGATATGAATAGGCCCACGCTTATAGTTTTTTAGTTCTTTTATGCCGATCACCAATAAGGCATGAAAATATGATTTGATCTTTTCTTTTCATTTAATTTTACTGTTCGTCGAAAACCGATTGATCCAAAAAAATCAATTTTTAGTCTCTTGCTTTATCATAGAGCAAGCTTTGTGATGGACGAAAAATCAAATGTCCGAATAATATGTTATAAACACGTTTTCTGGACGTTAGAATATATGTACAATACTAGCGCAAAAATGTTCGTCAGTGTGTGTTTGTATGTGTGTATGTATGTGTGTATGTTTGTAAGTGTGTATCTGTATACGTATGTAACTAGTAAGATTTCAGGATTCCTTTAGCCGATTTAAATGAAACTGAGGTTTTTTTTTGGATACGGATCACCGCTAAAAAAAATAATTTTGATTTCAATGATTTTTATTCTTCTATTTTTACTTTTATTAATTTTTAAAAAACGAATTTGTTAAAAAAACCTATGTTGAAGACATTTATTTTTGATATATATATTATTTTAAGATATAAACTATGAAAAATCGTTGAATTTTACACAAAATTACGTATTAAGATAAAATAAAAACCGCTGCTAATACATTGGCACAAAGCTTTCTCATATTTTTTCTTAGCATTAATTTTTTTTAGCTTTAATAATACATTTTTATAAAAGAATTCCTTTTTTTGATTATTAAAAATCAAACCTAAAAATGCAGAAATTTTGTATGAATTTATGTGCATAAATAAATGTTTATATTGATCTAAATAAATTCCATAAAAATAACCATTTTAAATTGAAAATTTATTTCTCAAATATTTTGACATAATATAAAGAAATCTACAAAAATCGGTCATTTTCAGTGCTAAAAAACGAGGCAAATATTTTTTAAACTAACACATCGGACAAAAGCATATTTATTCGATAGGGATCCTACCGAACAAGAAAACAATGTGCCAAGATTAGAAAAATAAAATAAAAATGTTTACAAAAAAAAATTCAAGAATATGAAAAGTAGACTCAAAAAAGACAAAATAAAATCGATAAAATACAACATTGATATCTAGCTAAAGTAAGCATATGGGAAAATAGAATTGGTCAGTATCTAATAAAAAAATTTAGTGATCATTATCAAAAAACTTCCGTCAAAAAAAAACAAAAATCTTGAATTTTATAAATTTCAAGACCTAAGTTTCCATAGAATTTTATATTTTGTAATGATTTTTATCTTAATTAATCCGAAAACTAGGATAAAAATTTATATAATCAATAATGATTTCATCGTAACATATCCTTAAACTACTATAAATAATTAAAAATCTATTTAAAAAATATTTTATTTTTCAAAATCAATGAAATCTAAATGAAAAAAAATTTTTAATTTAAAATTTTTTTTCGGCGGTATTGATGGTTAAAAATCAAGGAAAATAAAAGAAAATTTATAACAATCATTTTTTTAGTTTGAACTAAATCTCTTTAAAATATCATTTATTTTTTGATTATTAAAACTTAAACTTAACAATAACGAAATTTTATATGAATTTGTATGCATAAATCAATCTTTATATCAAACTGAATGAATTCCATAAAAATATTGATTTTCAATTGAAAAATTTATTTTTCACAAATTTTTACATCATATGAACAAATCTATAAAAAATCTGCCATTTTCGGTGCTATAAAAAAAAAAAAATTATTTTTGAAGGCACTCCTCGGACACACGCATGTTAATTTCTACTGATACCACTTAACAAGAAAAATACTCTAACCGAGAAATTAGGGTCTCGGCACAAACTTTCTTTTAACTTTTTTTTTTTTTATTTTGAACACCGAATTTCTAAATCGATTCTACGATTACTTTTACACTTTCATTATAACTTTGCTCTAAGAGGTTGTAGACAGTTTATCAAAATAGAAAAATGAAGTACTTGGATATCTTAATGAATCTAAAAATATAAATAAAATTGCAACGTTTCAAGTAGATGGATTATTTTTCATTGATATCTCATTTATTGGTATAATGTCAATCTAAACAGAAAAAGTTAAAATTAGACCAAAATTATGTAGATACGAATGATTGTACAACACGCGAAGACCGAATAAACCAATGTATAAACATTATTACGAGAAAATTAGACTGTTTAGAAAAAAATTCAAAGATATATTTTAATAATTTACACCGTGATACATCCCCGAACTACGATAAATAGACAAAAATAAATTTTTTCAAAAGATAAATTTGAAATTGTTTTTAATCGATTGTAAAAAATCAATAAGATCTAAATTTATAAAAATTATAACATCGAAATATTTCTTAGACGGTGGTGAAGGTTAAAAAACAAAGAAAATCAAGTAAGTTTGTGACAATCGCTAGAGAAAATTATGAGATAATAATAAATAGAAAAATTTTCCTGATCACTCCGACGCTAAAAAGCAAACTAAATTTTATAAAATTGTAGTTTCGATAGTTTTTTTGTATGGTTTGTATCGTAAAATATATTGAATCAATAATAAATAGTTAATCATTGATTAATTTTTTATAATTTCTATCGTATAATATTCTAAAATAACGATACATAGCTTAAAAATTTATTTCCTAAAAAATCAATTTTCTTAAATCAATAAAATAAAAAAAAAAAATGGAAAACCAATGTTATCTAAATTTTTTTTAAAATGGTATTCGGTATTTAAAAGCCGAAAAAAAATTACACATCGTTTATTGAAATCGGGCCAGGAAATCCTGATATATGACTGATTATATACATTCCATACTTACACCCACGCACACCACCCTACTTATTTATTTTTATTTCACCGTAAGATTATTTTGTAATAAGTTTAATGATATTTCAGAATTTCTATCGTGAAATATTTTCAAATAACAATGAATAGCATGAAAATACTTTTTTTCGAAAAATTAAATTTTTGAAAATCTATTAAATTAAAAAGAAAAAAACAATCAGTTAAATCAAATTTATTTTCTTCCAGTGGAATTAAAATTTATTTCACTGAGTTATGATTGGTATCGAAAAAAAAAAATTAACCTGGGTTTATTGAAATATGTAAAAGAAATTCTGAGACATGACTGACCATATACAATTCCTACCTACACCAACGCAAAATAAGACGATAAATTTTTTTTAATTTCAATTTAATATGCTATATTGGACAAAATTTGATGATCTTTGAGAAGTTTTATTGTGAAGTATCCTAAAACAACAACCGCTGCCAATTTATTGGCACAAAGCTTCCTCATATTTTTTCTTAGCTCTCATTTTTTTCAGCTTTAACTACATCTTTTTATTTAATTATTTCGGCTTTTGATTATTAAAACTTCAACCTAACTATAACAATTTAATTCAAACAAATAATAATTTTCAATTGAAAGTTTCTTTCCCAAATACTTTGACATCATATTATAAACATATCTACAAACAATCTGCCATTTTTGGTGCTACAAAACGAGGCAATCTTTTTTTGAAGGCACACCTCGGACAAACGCATTTTTTTTCTAGGGATCCCACTGAAAAAGAAACCAATGTGCTGAAATCAGAACCAGAAAATAACACTGTTTATAAAAAAAAATTCAAGAATGTAACAAGTATAGATTCAAAAAAGACATAAAAGAAAAATCTATAAAATACAACATTGATATCTAGCTAAAGTCAGTATCTGGGAAAATAGCAATAGTCAGTATCTGGAAAAAATAAATCAGTGATGATCATTATCAGAAAAATTTTACCAACAAACAAACAAAATAATAAACTTTATGAATTTTATTTAAATACATTATTAACTGCGATAAATAATTAAAAATAAATGTAAAAAAAAAATCGATTTTTTAAAATCAATGAAATCTATATGAAAAAAAAAATCATAATTTTTTCCAGCGGTGTTAGGGGTTAAAAATCGAAGAAAATAAAAGAAACTTTATTACAAACAGCGAAAAAAACATAAAATATTAATGAATATACTGTGACGGGGTGCGGACACCTTCGTCACAACGCGGACGGTGAGTCCGCTTCTTCTTGGACACGGCTTTCTGCCCTTTTGGCTCTGGCTGGCTCAGGTCGTTTACGCGTCGTCGCTGACGCATGAGCCCATAGAGGCGGCGTGTCAAGGCCTCCGGTGCTCGGCTAGAATTTGATATAAGAGTAGGAAGCATGGAAAGTGAAGGAGCTGGAGGGCGGCAAAATAAAAGGACGTTGACTAAAAATTTACTGCTAATATATTGAACCGAAAACTAACTTATAAAACAAAATGTGTAAGTGTGTGTGTTTTCTCGCGTCAGCACGTTACACAAAGTGCGTGGCCGCAGAACGCCTTCTACACGGAGCCAACAGCGCGTTTCAAGGTTCCAGGACTCGGAGAGAGAGAACGCTTGCACGATCTCGCTTGCGCGCGCACTGCGCTTACCTGGCGTGTAAATAGCCTTCAGTTTTACCCTCCGGGTCTCGCACTAGGACGCAAAGGCTCGTCACAGGCCGCAGTCGCTCGAGGCTGTCACCTACCCGAGGTACAGGTCACGCAGGCTGGACGAGGGCGCCGGAGCTATCTTTGCGGTTAAGCCTTCTTTTGACGCGCGGCAGGTGGGACGAGGGACGCACGTCTATATTGGATGGTATCCAATATAGACGTACTATAATAGCAAAGCTCTTCTGCTATAATAGCAAAACTCTTCTGCTATAATAGCAAAGGGCGTCCGACGCCGATACCTATACCGTACATACGAAACGCCGGTACTATTTCTCTCTCCCGCTCTCATTCATACTATATCTATCTCTCTCCAGACTATACGTTCGCTGTGCACGGTATAATCGAGCGCTCACGGCGCTCAAACGCCTTTCGCCCGTTACGATACATATTTGCCGACTTACATCCACACACACCAGCATACTTAATTTTATAAAATTCCATTTCAGTTCATTTTTTTTTTTCGAAATTTTAATCGATTTTTATAATTTCTATCGTAAAATATCCTAAAACAATGATAAATAATTATTATTTAATTATTTTTTATTATTTCTATCGTAAAATATTCTAAAAGAACGCTAAATATATTAAAAATGTATTTCCCAAAAAATCGATTTTCTTAAATCAATTAACTCAATATACATGAAAGCCAATCAATTCAATAAAATCTTTTTATTTTACGATAATAGGTATCCAAAAACAAAAAAAATAGTCCCAGGTTTATTAAATTCTGCCGAAGAAAGTCTGAGATCTGAGTGATTACACACATACACACACACACACCCACACCCACACACACCCACACCCACACACACCCACACACACACACACACACACACACACATACACACACACACACACACACACACACATTTACACATACGGACATTGTTGGGAGTGTAATGTACATCGATTCTTACGTACAGAAAACGTATTTTTAACATGTAATCTTGACATGTGATTTTTCGTCCATCACAAAGCTTCCTTAATGAAGCAATGGATAACATTGATTGGCTTTTTTTATTGATTTTATTGATTTAAGAAAATCAATTTTTTAGAAATACATTTTTAAGCTATTTATTGTTGTTTTAGAATATTTTACTAAGAATCTAAAAAAATTAATTTTTTCTTATAGTTTTGCGATAGCGTTCGCGCTTAAAAAAAATTTTGTTTTCATTGATTAATTTTTTTTTTACATTAAAGTTTATTTATTTTGAAAAATAGATTTTTTCGATAAAGTTATTTTTTTTGCTTTTCATCGTTATATTATGGTAATTCATGTTACAAATTCTGAAAGATAATAAAATTTTATAAAGACATATTTGGATAAAAATAAAAAAAGTGCTATTTGAGTGTGCGTGAATATATGTGTTTATTTGCATCTCACAAAAATCGACCTATGAAAGAGGTTTAAAAGTGTAATGCCAGTTTGAGTATCATAAGTTGTTTTCCCTAACTCTTTTCTAAAAAAGTAATGAGATATTGTCAATAATCCTTTGCCAACCTTAAATAGGCTCAGATTATTATTGCACTTTTGTAAATAAAATTTTTTTGTTTCACTAGACGATTCTACAATAATAATTTAAGCATATTCAAGCTTGGCAAAGGATTATTGTAAATATCTTACTACTTTTTCAGAAAAGAGTTAAGAAAAATAAATTATGCTACTCAAACTAGCTTTACACTTTTTAACCTTTTTCGAAGTTTGATTTTTATAAGATTTTACTACTTATTGCTGAAATCTCTAAAAAAAAAAAAAATAATAAAAATAAATAAAATCAAAATTTTTCTATTTAGCGGTAATTGCTATCCAAAAGAAAAAAAAAAAAAAATGCCTAGGTCCATGGGAATCGGCAGAAGGAATCCTGAGATATAACTGATTATATACATTACCTACTAACACCCACGCACACCCACAAACTAAATTTTTTTAATTACATCTTAATACGTTATTTTGTGTAAAATTTATTAATCTTTCAGAATTTCTAGCTTAAAATATCTACAACAACGATGAATAACTTTAAAAGATTTTTTCGAAAGAATTTATTTCCAAAAATAGATAAAAGTGAAATAAAAAAAATTAAAATAAAGGAAATCGAAAACTTTTTTTCAGTCGTGATTGGTATCCAGAAAGAAAAAAAATAGCCCCAGGTTTATTGAAATAGGCCGAAGGAATCCTGAGATATGACTGATTACATACGTACACACATACAAGCCCACACACACACAGACGGAAATTTTTGCAAGAGTAATGTACATCTATTCTTACGTCCAGAAAACGTATTTGTAACATGTTATCTCGACATGTGATTACTGGGTGTAAGTAGGGAATGTATATAATAAATTTTATTCCTTTTTTTTTTTTTTTTTGATTGTGTTTTGAAAATCGATTGTTTTCAAAAAATTAATTTTTAAGCTATTCATTATTCCTTCAGGATATTTTACAATAAAACTTAGATGTTCATTAAATTTTATTAAGAATAACATATCAAAATAAAATTGGGAAAATTAATTAGTTTGATTTTGCGTAAGTGTAGGTAGGGAATTTATGTAATCAGTCATATTTTAGAATTTTCTTCACATATTTTAATAAACCCGGGATTATTATGGCTTCCTTATAAAAGAAGCTTTGTAATGGTCGAAAAATCACATGTCGAGAAAATATTTTATTAATATGTTTTATAGACGTTAGGATAGATGTACATTGCTCTCTCAAAAATGTCCGTCTGTGTGTGTGTTTATGTATGTGTGTATGTGTGTACATGTGTACGTGTGTAATCAATCAGATCCTGATATTTTTCCAGCCTATCTCGATGAACCTGGGTTAAATTTCTTTATTTTTGGATACCCATTACTGCTCAAGAAAAAGTAATCATTTTAGGGACGTTTATGCCAAAATAACTTTATTTACGATTGTCTTCAAATTTTGAAGATAAGTTCTTTAGGTATCAATGTATGTGATATTTAAATTTCAGTAATCTCAGTCGTACCGTTTTTAAAGTATAAAGCTTCAAAGTTGACTCTTTTAACACGTGAATCCAACCCTTAAGTTCCCAACGAGTAAGGTTTTAATCGAACAAAAAAAAAACGGTATTTACAATCATTATAATAAACGAGTACAAGATGAGAAATGTAACTATGATTTATCTTCTAAAAGATTAGAAATATTGCCTGTGCCGTTTTAAAGATATCTCGATATAAAAAAACTTTCCCATGCTTTTAGTATATCTATGTAGTTGTGAAGTTTTACTCAACTTTTCGTATTATGCTAAGATTTTTGATTTTTTTTGTAAGTTTTCTGATGTTTAGGTTTTTGAGGTTATTTAAGTGTAACTAACGATAATTAACAACCATTATTTGAAATATC
>JAPYYV010008584.1:0-12510 GCA_030522625.1 Copidosoma aretas | reverse complement strand
GATTATATCTTTATTGCTTAGCAGTGGAGCAGTCATGGACTTTGATAACACGATGATCCAAAGAGCGATTAGACAAAATGACAATCCAGAATCTTCACGATTGTTGATACTATATGCAGTTCTATACGATGTCCAATGTCGAAAAGATATGCTGCTGAATTTTAGTTTGGAAAAGTTGAATAAACAACAGCAGGACTTGTACGCTTATTGTAAAAAAGAGCTTGTTTTTATGAAATTGTTGATTATCGAAAAAACGGTATCATTGTTTGACTTTCTCACGGATAAAGATGTCAGCACTTACGTGCAGGACGAAAACGTGTCGAAGGTTTTCAAAACTGAACAGCTTTCTGTATCTTTCCCAAATTACTCTGGAATTCTACTCGAGCGTTTTCATAGGGAACATCAAAAGCTTGAAGTTTTGAAACAAAAGTGAAATTACTATTATTTTTTATTATTGGTTCATGGCTGTCATTTTTATATTTTATATGAAAACTTTAAGTTTATTTAAAATAACAGTTAATCTTATATTAATATTATGATTTTGGCTTGACTTTCATGAAATGATGTAATTCTAAATATCGTATTTCTAAATATATCACTTTTTAAAAAAAATGATTTAATACGTTACACTTCTTGCCCTTTCAAAATTTCTGATAATGTTACTGAAGAATAATTGAAAATGCTTGTACTTGAAGGAACTTCAGACATACTTAAAGTTTCACATATTTATACCTTACCGATTACACCGTTTCCACTTTATCTAAAATCAGTCGTAGCTCAGTTGGCTAAGGCGCAAGTCTTGATCAGTTTCGGTACGGCTGTTCAAGTGAGGCACGCGTTTGAAACCCGGTCGGGTCAAATCGGAAATTTTTTCAGAGCTGTTTCTGGCTGGGATTTAATTTGTTCCCAAGTCTTGCGGCTAGTTCTGCACCCCAGGGCGACCTGAAGGTGGGCTCTGAGAACGCTCTAGGTAGGTGCGGGACAACTTCGGGAAGTGCGGAATACAGGGGTAGAAAGAGGGGGGTGGTGGTAGATGGGACAGGGATTAAATGGGTAACGATGAGGACTAGTGTAAAAAAAGGGGTTATAGTTGGGGTGAGGATCAACACCCTCCTCCACACCAAGGTGGTAGAGGGTTCCCGTAAAAATTAACCCGAGTTGGTATACGGGTAGGAATATAATATGAAATAAACAAAAAATTACAAGATTATTTATTGAATAAATAACTCTTTTATTGGAAGGTGAAGAATCGATTCACATTCTTGATATCCCAAAGAATAAATCAAGCCTAAGTTTGGCTAAATTAATAGCAAACTCGAGGAAAAAAATTATAACTTTGGTGTCAATCGAATAAAGCATGATCTGATTTCTCGTTTTCCTCAAATTATAAATAATTTTGCGGTTACCAGGCCGCATTTATTGTTTGGAAAATCGAGAATTTGCAATAACTTTTCTTTTTTCAAAAAATTGCTAAAAAAATTGTATGTATTTGTTACTGTAGAAAACGTTGTAATTTAAAATTATGTTTGTTCAATTATTTCTTAAACGTTTAGTATCTCGATTGTTAACCCTTTTTTTCGTTGATAGACTTTTTTTTTATAGAGAATAATTCGACTTATCCTTGATGGTTCTATTGCTATATTGCTAAACAGTTTTCCTATTAAAAAAATCATTGGACCATTCGAAATTTTTTGTAGAGCAGCAAAGAATTTACGTTCCAGTAGAAATTTGTGAATTATTTATGTAATACAAGCCTAAGTTGCATAAAAAAAATCATTTTGCCTTGTATTTTTATTACAAGTAAGTGAAACGATTACACAACATCATTCACAACGTTATCCAACGGAAATATTTTCAAATATTTTATTGTATAGATGTATCAATTACTCTCACTACCGATCAATAGCTATAGTTTATTTTAGTCGACACATCGAAAAGTTATACAAGACTAATTTTATTATATACACTCGATTGAAAAATGTTGATTTTACTTACACGAATCATCAGATAATTCATAAAAGTTCACAGAAATCATAAAATGCTAATCATTGTTTTTTATGTATAAAAATGAACTTACGTATTAAAATGAACTTATAATTCACAATCGATTAATTCTGCGCAGATGTTTATGTTCAACTTAATTAATAAAACTGAAAGTATATCAATACTCGTGAATAATAATATAATCATAACTTACTGATAACCGAATGAATTTAGTTGCTATGTGAATTTTCTTTTTGAAAATACGCTATCTAAATTTATAGGTGGGAAAAGGCGCCACTTAGATTTTAATTTAAAAATCATTCTATTTAAAATATTTCATTGTTAAAATTTCATGCTTTATGATAAAAAAAGCCAATCAACTAGGTATTTTGTTTTATCTTATACTTACTAGCTTTTTTTAATTAAAAAAATTAAAATTGGAATATAATTGATTTGGAATGAAAAATCAGATGGAATTTTTTTTAACCCGAAAATCCAGATAGTACCTTTTTCCAATCAGCCGACAATATAATAGAGTTTTATCATTGAGACTTAAAATTGTTATATTTTTCCCAGCATAGTATCGTTCTAATCGTCCAAATCGGTCGCAACGAATAACAATCGATCGAAAAAAAATGATGTACAAAAATGGATAATAAAACAAAGTAAATAAACAAATATTAAATAGAGTAATCAACTTTCACAAGCAAAAGACTTGCTAAAAGGATTGCCAGTCGTGTTTGACGGACTTAACTGGAGCGATTTCCCAGGCGGCGCCGCTTTCTGATATTCGGTGAGATGGGATCCGTTAGCGGTCGCTTGATGATGCTCGGTAGTGGCAGGTACTTTCGTATGGGATTAGCTTTGAAAACCATCTGCTGGCGCAGCTCTTGAATCGTTTTTTCGTCCTCGCGCTTCTGCTCCTCCGAAATCTATCGATAACAATGTATGAAATTACTAAAAATGTTTGATCACTGCGCATCATTTTTTTATTGTTTTTTCTTAGAATTCAGAGCACTCTCACGTAAAGTATCCAAAAAAGTTTTAATAGAGACTTTAGCCGACATAATATTAGTTCTGAAAAAAATTTACAATTTAAAAAATTTTATGATAACATTTGAAATAGAACATTTCCTACTTCGGGTACTTTTGAAACCCTTGTACACCCTCGGTAGGAAAAACAGCGTTCGCCAATCATGTGCATCCGACCAGGGGGGTCCCAACGGTCCCTCGGGCGTTGATTCGCAAGCGCCCTCGGGCCCAGGATCCGCTCTGGAGAGACACACATTTGTGAAGAAAACTACCATTACTCACCTAGGGAGGAAAAGTAAAGAATGTCTCAGAACACAGGCATTTGACGTCCGAGGCGAAGCCGAGGGTGATAAGTATGTGTTCTGAGGCTTTCTTTATTTCCTCCCGTGGGTTGTATACAATTTTTCACCAATTCTGCGCCCGGAGGAGGAGTTTTCGTTCCGCGAAGCTTTTCCTCCCTAGGTGAGTAATTTACTAATACTTTCAAATAGGTCGTGTTATCTACCGAGTAGTATGTGGATTTTTTTTTTTTTTACGTTTTACAAGTTTTTTATGCAATTTTGTAATATTCTTGTGTTGCATATCATGATCAATAAAAAACACTTGGTATACTTTCCACCCAAAGTTTTTATGAAATTTTTATAAAATTATTGTAGATTTGTTATAGAACCAATATTATGCATAGTCTTTATACAATCCTTTAGAGTTAGATATTTTATTTAAAATTAATAAAATTTACTGGATAAAAAAATAATAAAAGTTATAATGTTTACGGTGTATGATTCCGGATGCAAGTACCTTGTTTATCTCTTCCCCTATCAGTTTTTCTTTCTCCCTCCTGATTGCTTGCCGGTACTGTTTTAGAGCTGCTCTTTCTGCGGTGTGCAATTTCAGAGACTTCGAGTGTTTTAGTCTTTTTAGAGTATTTGATCGAGTTTTACCATTGGCCCCACAGTTTTTGACCTACAATAATTTATTATTATTATTATTATTATCATTATTATTATTATTATTCTTATAGATTTGATACCCTATTATTGTTTATTTTTAATGAAAATCATTCTATTTGCATGTACAATTAACATAGCACTTATGCGAATTAAGATATTCCTGATGAAAATATGAATTATAATTCACAATAAATAAATGTATATATTGGAAATCATATACGTTACCTCAGTTTGATCTGTCGTGCTAGAAGACACCTCAAAGTTACTCACATTTATTCTATGATTTAAATCAGTGGAAGTAACTTGAGTCTCCTGTAAATTGTATTCAGAAGCGTCTTTACTCTCATCTTCTGACATTTTGTATCGGATTTTTGTCACTTCAGGACTTTTATTTTTCGATAGTTCTTTCGTGGTATCCAAGGTCCTTGCACTCTGGCACCTCGGAGTTTTTGGGGGATTTTGGGAGTTTGTGGATGTTTATACTTCGTAGATTCCTACGAAAAAATATGATTGTACATGGTATTTTAGAATGCAACAGAACTATAGAAATGGCATGATTACTGTATTTTGTTGACAAATATAAGAATTTTCGCGTTCTGAAGGAACCTACAAAAATTATCGATTGTTGAAAATGAAAATTATTACCAATTTGTCATTTTCATTTTCTTTAATTATTCCCAAAAATTGCCCACGTGTGCTTGCTTATATTTTTTCATTTTTACTTATAATTTTGTTTAATTTAGTATCCAGAAATATATAATTTATTCAAAGCTGAGAAAATTTTTTACATGGAATTTTTAATGATATTCTATTACGCTATCGTTATATATTATCAAAATTGTCATACACTCTCCTTTTCCCCTCTGTCCATAAAAGTAAAAATACCACAGTGAAAGCTAACGTATTGTATGAATATAGTCATATTAGTCACTGGAAATACTATTACTTATTCTCTTGACTGAACTTTGTATATGTATACATAGGGTCGGTAAAGATAGAATGAAAGGTTTCTATTTTCATGTTAAAATGAATGTGTCGAATTTTCCGTAGGTTCTCTAGTATTTAACAAACGTACAATCAATTTTAAGTAAACTTCAATACCATCCCGTTTTAATTTAATTTGATTCAATTTAATTTAATTATCTAAATAAACATGAACAATTTAACATCAATGCACTCCACGATTTTTTCACGATGAAGAAGTGAAACTAAATCAATTAAGCGACCTACAGATCTCATCAATAAAATTAATAATGAATGATGAAGCAATAGTTCTTATATGTGAAATTTGCAACACAAGAATATTAATTCAAAGTAGTCTGGAGTGTTGTGAAATATCAAACTGTCTTACCTTTCATAAAAAAAAATCGTAGACTGTTGGTGATCATCTTCTGTCGCTACTATAAAAAAGTCAGTTCGTATTTTCACTGTTCGAAGTCACCACGTTAACAGTCAGTTCCATTGTCTTTAAAGCAGCTAAATTAAGCTGATTATGTAAATACATGTCCACAAATTTGTTTGTCAAAAGGCACTTAGTTACTTCATCACAACGCATGGTATCGCATAACACTATTGGAAACCCAATCAATAATCTCCGTTCAATACACACTTGCCGCGTCTGCCACGTAAACACCGTTATGCATGAATCAACCACACATTTATACATCAATAGCTCCAACTATTTCTAAGTATCAGAAAACCACACTCGGCAACAACACCGAATTAATTACGATCACTGCAAACGGAAACTATAGTCACCACGGCATATGCCTCCTGCTCTTGTCTGTGCGGATAACACTCGGCCCTGATGCCCGATAGTCTAACTTGAACAATTAAAAGATAGTGAGTGAGCTGACAGCGCCTCTGCTGCCAATAATACCATACTGAAATAATAACGCAGGCTCGACGTTCGATATTTGACAATGTATACATTTACCCGAATAGCGAGAATCGCCGAATAGAATGGGCGTTATTGAGTACAGTTGCGAATTTTGACCGTAACGCGTCGATGTGGTTTATTGTGTATTAGCACCACAACATGGACTTTTAACGCATGATATGGTTGTATACTCCTCAAAGCTCGAGCAATAGGAAAATACAAAAGTTTATACTCAGTGAGCAACACCAATTGTTTTTCGTTCTGTACATATCTACCTTGATTGGTTAAATTTTCTTTGTATGCTCTCTAAATCTGGATAAGTGAAAATGTCACTTCTTAAATGTGTGAACCATCTTTCCACTTACAAATAAGTAAATTTGACTAGTAAATAAGTAAATATGCGCTTATCTGTGAGTAAAAGGAGTTGCACTCAAACATAAGTGGAATTTTTTTTAATAAAAGTGAAAATTAACTTTGTGTAAGAGTTCATCGATGTCTTATACAATTCCACTTACAGATACGACGAAGGAGTTACCATTTGTATGCAGCAGAAATAATAAAATGCATAAGTATCATAATATAAGACTATATCAAACCCAAGCTGTTGAAACACTATAATCTAAATCCCTTAAACCCCATAACTTAGAGGACTTAAGCCAATTAACTATTTATTAATTTATTGAAAACGATTTGCAAGTTAGTCAAATCGAAACAATCATCTTTTGCAATAAACGAGTAATAAATATTTGATTTAAAAAAATTGAGTCACATGTTCGAATTCGAACAACAACCGCGAGATGGAATCGATGGTAAAATTAGGTGATATAGTTCGATTGTTTATTGATTGTGCACTATACTGTGGAACCTAAAGAACTAAGAAAATAAAAACACACACGTTCCAAATTTTATTAAGAGTTGCTCAAAGTTTAAAAGAAATTTTTAACGTATAAGATTTAAATTATTTTATATACATGCTTATATATAAAAATAGAAATGTATCAAAAAAAAAAAACATGAAATAGACTACTCATCCATCAAGCTAAAATCAGAAAATTTTACTAAATGAATTATATTTTTTGTCAGGAAAGATTTACCACGAAACGAAATTAGTTTGAAAAACACCATTATACAAGTAATTCTTTTAACATTCGACGATTTAGTATATACTTATTAATGAGGGTAGTGTATGTATATGAACGTGAAACAAATAAGTTTGATTACAATAATATTGTAAAAAGTGTATTCTTTATTTGTACAGACAAAATTATGCGCTAAATATAGATCATAAAAACTTTAATTGTAGCTTCAGCATTTGCGTCAACATATCGCTTGAAAAAATCAAATCATCAATCATTAGAACACTAAGACTTCCGACGGTAAATGTTATCTACAAGATATGATCCCACACCTAAATATGGAAGAACACGATTTAATTACGCGGAGCACTATATGAAAGTTTTCGTTGAGAGTCACGCTCCTCTGTGAGTAGCACTCCAGAAAAGGGAGACAAGCGAATCCATGACTTCTTGACCTACGGGTATGATTTCACTTGGTGGGGCGACGAAGCCGTAAAATCTACCATCGCTTGTTTGACCGCGTAATTCGTAACAGTACACAAATCGTACGTTGTGTTTACTCTTCACCCAGTCCAACGAGCTACCAGTGGCTTCTGAAATACATTTGAATAGAAAAGTCAGCACATTTGATTTTTCTGTTGAAAACATTACTTAACTTATAGTCAAGGTATTTTTTATATTATAGAATTGTGACAAACCTCCCATTAGTTGTGCAATACTTCCGAATGTATATTGAGTGTCATATCTGTGTGAAAGACCTCTCACTGCATCTAAAGCAACAGATTTCTGAACAAAAAAATAGGAATCAAATTTCACCTTTGTTTCTTTTATAAAAAAAACTTGAAAATTTTGTATGCGAAAAAAAAGTATCTAATGATTGGGTAGTTACCAGTTCGTCATAGTTATTCGATATAATTGCCCCACTCCCATACGGGTATAAAAGCTTCTGACCGTAACTGTGGAAACTTATGTAAGCGAAAAGATTCGGTGCAATAGCATCAATGTATTTTGATAGTGAATTTGTTTCGAATTCAGAAAATGGAAACTGTCCAGCGTAAGTTTCACTACAAGGATCGTTAACCGGCGCTGGTTTGCCTGAAACAAAACCATTCAAGTTTCATATTCGGTAGTAATTAATTCAAACAACTTATTGAGCAAAATTTGTTTTTTAAATAACAACTCGTAAACATGAAAATATTAGCTTTCGATGGATTCAAGATTATTTTAACTGCCTTAATTAAACAAGTTTTGTTTCTATATAGCTTATGCATCGTGATTTTAGAACTTTTTTATTTGTTATTAACAAAAGTTATACTGTTAAAAATTGTTTATGTATCAATGGAGCGAAAACATTAATATAACCTACTTTCCCATAGGAAATCCCAGTTACGATTTGGATCAACGCCGTGGCAATAGTAACAAAAGATTCCGTAACATTGTGCTTTTTGAATTGGTGGTATTGATAGATTTTTACGCCACTGTCGATGATGCATCGAAGTTCGCTGAAAACAGTAACTTTTTAAATTGAATTGATTTTAAACATGATATAAAATTCAATAGTTAATACTACTTACATCAATATGAGTATAAACATAACCATCGGGATTGACGGCTGGAAAAACATACCACTCGTATGATTCAGCAAGTTGGCGGATTTCTGGTATGCTACTTGTCAAGAGTTCATTTATTAAGAATGTGGCTGTTGAATGCGATAACCACTCTCGCGCATGTATTCCGGCCTCAATAAAAACGGCTTTCTTATTTACGCTGAATTTCAAATGGACACCTTTGATTGGACGATTTTCCGCAGAGTAACCAATAACAATTGTTTTTGCATTTTCAGGAAATCCTTGTTCTAAAGTGTCCAACCAATCATAAATTTTTTCCAGAGTATGGAACCGCGTCCATCCATATTCTGGAAACAATGATCTACGGAACTAAACTCGCTGTACATTATTCGATATTCTTGATTACATGCGTGAATTAATATTTAAGCTTTTTTTTTTATTACCCTTTTTGTATTGACTTTAAGTTGAAGTTTGTCTGTATCGTTTAAAAAATGCTGTACATCTGGTATCTTAACTTCATATTGCAGGTTATGAATACTGATTAAGTTCTTGAATTTTTCTTTTTCGTTGTCAAATACTAACAAATCAACTGTTTCGTTTACTCTTTTGGGTTCTGACCAAAATGAAATCTGTTATTTTAAAAATATTTGCATTATATTTTCAAACTGCTATACAACATGAGTAAGAATTAATTGTTCATACATACGTTTTCTAATTGTCTCGTTAAATTAGATAAAAAATGCAGCTGTACGGTAGTCCCGGGCACGAGTCTATAAACTGATGCAGAATTTTCACATGCTGCATTCTTAACTCCGATAAAGATAATTGTTAAGCATACAAAGCTCATTGATAACATTTCAGCTACACAGAAAAAAAAATATTGACTTGTAAATTATTTAATCAAATTAATATCACTAATTTTTCAATATTTATATATAATATTCAGTATTTAACAAAGTAGTTTTTTGATCCAACTTTAATGATTTATAACAGTCATTTTTATTGGATTTTAAAACAAACTTTAATGAAAATAGAAAAATATATCTCGATTTTTTATTGTCCTCATTATCAATGAAAAAATTATTATTCAGAGTTTGTGTGATAAAAACATCTTACTCCTAATTATGAAAAATGCAAAGAACTTTGCAAATAAATTAACACATTTGTAGTAAAAACTCAGCAGTTCAATAAAAAAACATGTTTATCATTAGTGAATTTTATATTAATTCATACAAGTTTTCCTTAATTTTTTAATCAACGAAAAAAAAACTAATACTGATTTTGTGAATATACACTGTACTTCAAGAAGTGCTGTTGCGGTGACTTATACATAAATTTTATTATTGTATAATCAAGACTTAAGTTTGATTTTCGAGTGATGCACGATTTTGACAAACTATAATCCGTCCACACAAGGTTCATGCACATTGTTATTATGCACGAATATTTGTACACGAAACATTATTCACGAACTAGTAATTAATAATGACCCCAAAGTATTTAGCACTTATTTTTTTGTGCAAAATACTTGAGCATGATTCTGCAATTGTCGTGCACGCGCTATATACTTACTTTTAACATATTTGGATGTGCACAAAAATTTCAGAATCATGCTCAAGTATTGTGCACAAAGAAATAAGTACTAAATATTTTGTGTTCATTATTTACTAGTTCGTGAATCATTTTTCGTGTACAATTATTCGAGCATAATGAGAATGTGCACAAACCTTGTACTGAGTGTACATAGTCTGTCAAAATTAGCACATTTGTATTTAAAAAATTCAGCAGTTTGATAAATAAACATTTTCATCAGCAGTGTATTTCATTTTATTCCATACAAGTTTTCCTTTATTTTTTTAATCAAAGAAAAAAAACGAATACCGATTTCGTGAATATACACTGTACTTCAAGAAATGCTGTTGCGGTAACTTATATATAAATCTCATCATTGTATAATCAAGAGTTTGATTTTCGAGTAATGCACATTTACTGTTATTCGTAATTTCTTATCAACCTTGCATCTCTCGGACTTTAACAGAATCGTTATTGAAATTATTTTTAGCCTGTCGTAATGAGGCAGTTAATGTGAACACATACAATTGCATTCAATTATAATGAGTCAATACGCAGCATCATAATGCAAGATAGTTACACAACCACAATTTATTTTGAGCTTGAAAGTTAAAAGATAAAAACAACCAGCATACTCGTACTAATTAATTATGCTTATAAACTTCAATGTCAGAATCAACAATAATATTGTAAAATAAATTTGGATTTCAATGAGTATTGCCTTATGTTTGCTGTGCACTGCAGGCTAAAATTATACATAAGAAATACATTTTTTAAATTGACCAAGAGAACAGAATTTTTCCAAAATTCAGGTTTCTGCCTGGTTTACACTGTCTGAGCTTACTAGTTCCATCATATATTTTTTTTGCAACATCTTTTATTTATTACTTTAGGAAAATAAAAAAAAAATATAACTCGCAAAAATCAGTATGACAAATACTTTTGGGTTTTATGAACACAAAAATTAAACTTAAATTGCTCGATTACGTTACATTTTCTTTTTTTTTTTTTCTTTTTAATTTGAGAAAACATCTCAGAAAGCGGCAACGCCAGAAATCTACTGCTTATAAGATACGTTCTATGATCACAAAAATTGTTATTGTGAAAAAAATCTAGATAACTGACACATGATAAAGCAATTTTCTTTTTTTACGTTTTTGTCTCACCGAATTTCGTCTAAAGTTGCTCGCTGGATCGTCAATGGCGCGACAAGCACGTAAAGAAAATTTTAGTTTGCTTAGTTGACGCAGCAAAAGGATGGTTTATGTCAAGGTCAGCGTTCGAGTTTGTCTCGTTCATCTGGCGACTACTACCGAGATTCTAAAGAACTTGATACAATTTGACACTGATGGTTGAGCTTCAGAGAATAAACTGACTTCAAGGTGGCATTAAGGATGCATTTTAAACGTTTAGCATTACAATGTAATTATTTAACACTTGAGAAACCATTGATCAGTCATAAGACGGTATCACCCATCTGTAGATAAGGATTATAATTTAAAACCAAAGCTTTCTAAATCAATGGTTCTAAAAGTAATATTTAAAGATAATCACATTTGATCATGTGTTTTGATTTAACACTCTGTTAAATGATTCATTAGTATGTATCGTCGCCTGGGAGGTACAATGTACTATCTCGTTTAGAGCGCTGAGAAAGGTACTATCTCAGCGCTTGGGGGAAAAGGTACTATCTCGGCGAAGCGAGAACAGGTACTATCTCGGCGCCACAGAAGTAATACTGTATCTTGGATTCGAAAAAACGAAATGATTTCGGATTTGCGGGAAAAAGTGAATGTCTCTGATATCTCTCAGTGTACAAACAACCAGTCAATTATTCATGTGCTGATCCGAAATACAACCATCATTTTAGGGTGCCGAGATAGTACCTTTTCTTGCTTTGCTGAGATAAGTAGTACCTTTTCCCGCTTTGCCGAGATAGTATACCTTTTCCCCGTAGAGCTGAGATAGTACCTTCTTCTCCCGAGCGCCGAGATAATACCTTTTTCGTGCAGCGCCGAGATAGTACCTTTCTCAGCGCTCTAAACGAGATAGAACCTTTTTCAGCCGAAATTTAAGATAGTACCTTGATCCTCCCAGGCGACGGTATTATCTGAAGCAAGTATATCTGTTCGTGGAAGGACCGTTTCCGTTGCGAGCTAAGTCCAGCCCGAGTCGAAAGCAGTAATCGGGAGAGGAAAGACAAATCAAATAAACAAATTACTATTAGTTGTGCTGATATATTTACAATTGGATAGGTGTATGTACAGTAGCTTACTGAGTGAAGCGTTCAGCTCAGCAGCGGTGCGCGGACTAACTTTTGTGCTACGCAGAGCACTATTCGTTAAAACCTTTATATAGAGGGCCAAGAAATTGAAAGTTATATTAGACAAAGACAGCATAAACATTAAGAAAGATAAACGTTGATTACAGTGAATAAGCAAATGTATTGT
>JAPYYV010008583.1:0-12512 GCA_030522625.1 Copidosoma aretas | reverse complement strand
ACAGAATAAGGTAAATTTATCTTATTTTATCCGTTATTACGAGAAATTAAAAATTTTCAATCCAAAAAATCACCCCACTCCCTTCCCCCACAAAAATTCAGAAATTTAACTGAAAATGTCATAATTATTATATTTTGTGACGCCCCCCCCCCCCCCCCCCCCCCCCCCGCCCCCATAGACCCCAACGAAATAAGGGAAAATTCTTTATATTTCTCTGTGATATTAACCCAACTAAAAATGTGTGAGACCCCCCTACGCCTTCCCCACAACCCCCCACACGCTTCTCATACTTTCCCTCATCTCTTACACCCTTCCCCATCACAGCCTTCCATGGTACCGCTACGCCCCGCCCTTTCACGCTTCTGATACTTGTCTTTATATTATCAAAACTGTCCGTACAAAAATGTATATTAAGTACAAGAATTTATATACATCTTTGTAGCAATAGAATAAAATAAATTAAACTATTTTTACCACATCGCCCATGAGTCAAATAGTAAGGCACGCTGAATTTTTGTTGTTGTTATTGTATATAAAATAGTATATAAATTGTACCATTTTATACATACAAGCATGCGACATGACAATGTGTAATGATTTCAAATTAATACAATGAAGTAACAATAACAATCGTGGAAGTCATCGCCAATCAGTCTTGTGCTCAATCGTTGAATAGTATTTTCAATAAAAATACCAAAACAAATGGTAAATAAGGTTTTTTCTATTAATTGGTTACTGTTAATTTTAATAAAGATATTATTTAATAATCGAGCCCAAGACCAATAAGCCCTACAAAACCACGGAGAGACAGAATTACCTTATACCCAATTAAGATAATAATAAATTAACACATTGTACTATAATTATTATTCCTTTAATTTATAATAATTCAGTTATACAGTGAATTGTGTTGACCAGATAGAAATTAGATTAAAATTTGAAGTACTTTAAAACCAAAATTTTTTTTAAACTTATCTGTAATTGTTTTTGCAATTTTCAAATATTTTTTGATAAAAACTTCCAATAAAAATTTACAGCTAGTGTAAGATAAAAAGGAGTTAAATATATTTTATAAACAAGAACATTTTTTTCAGCCCTTCATTGCTTTTAAAGTGCAAATACTGCTCTGTATTTTTGTGGGGAAAAAGATGCACTGAAAATTCATGAAAAAAAACATATGAAATTCTATAAATGTAACATATAGAGAAAGGTTATACGAAATTATAAACATTTCAATCGTCATAAAAAAGAACATGAAGATACAAAATCTAAATCATGTATCATTTGTAAAAAATCAATTAAAAGACGAATACACCTTAATGAACATTTACTTACACATAAAGAAGAGAAACAAATATTATATCCTGAATGTAAAAAAAAATTTTCCAGAAGAGATGCTATGAACCGTCACCATAAAAGTGTACATAAAAAGGTACTGATGAAAAAATTTAAAATTTAGTCAATTATATGATATCAATTTTCAATATTTATACATGAAAATATTTTGATTTCAAGATTTTTCTATTAGAATGTTTTAGGTTAGATTACTATTTTGTATTAGATGAATGATAAATTTTTGTATTTATGAATGCAATCTCATAATAAATATATTAATCCAAAGGAATATTTTATATTTATTACGTGTATATATCTGTTAATTTACTAGAAAATAAGATAAAATAAAATTGATGATTGATTTGTTAAAAGTAAAGTTAACTTTATTACTATCATCATTTTGAAACATTTTGTCTTTGAATTCAAAGAGTAAAAATTTGAATTAAAATAGTTAGATTGAAACAATAAAATAGTGGCATTTTTTTTTATTTGTCGCGTTGAGTGTATGAATACAGAAAAGAGGGGAAGTGATGGTGAGAGGTCTTAGATTATACTTTATTTTGTTGCAGACATCTTATTGCCAAGATTTTGTCCCAGTTTTTGAAATACTTACCCCAAAAAAACTGCAAGAAGTTTGTTTTCAAAAACCGTTCTCTTTATAATTTTATATTTTAAGTTGGTAAATGTAGTGATATTTATCCGTATTTTTGTAAGCAACAATGATTTAATAATAAATTATTTAATGATAAAATTAAATATATTAAGATAATTAGTTTCTACAAGTCTATTTTTTAATTAAGGTTGCTCAATTAATTAGTTAAAAAAAATATTTAAATGAAAAATATACTAATAACTTCTTGTTTTCCTCATTAACTGTTAACACCGTAAATGGGGGGTTGGCGCGCGGAGCGCGCAGGGGTCGAAGCCCCACTAGTATGTATATATATATTAGGGTGAGCCTTATTTACCAATATTTTTTTTTTGCCCTGCCACCTCCTAGATTTCATTAGTGACCCCAAAAAATAAGAAAGCATATGAAAAACTTTTTTAAAAAAATTTTAAACCGTGCCACTAACACCAAACATGGAAGATCCGTTAATTGTCGATTTAGTTATGACAGCCCTTCGACCTTTTATTTGTAGCGTTGGAAGATTTTTGAGATTATTCTTTGTTACTTTTTTAGTCAAATTTAAAGTGGAATCTGATTTTAAAGTTTTTTCTATTGATCTGAACACTAAGGGTAAAAAAACGATTTTTTTGTCAGTAATAGCAATCACAAATTTTTTTTTGTGCTTCAGACTTCCTGTGACCCTCTCAAAGACCGTCAAATGAGTGAGGTACGTTTTTTGATGTGTAATGGATATTTTTCTCGGTTACAGATATTTCTTAACTTTGATTTTGTGCATAAATTGGTCCGTGAGCTTCTCAAAGCCCTTTGAATTAATAAATTATATTTGTAGTAAATTATAATATTCATCAACTAAAACAATTATATATTTTGCTTTTAAGTATAGACTTCGTGCTAGTGTGAAAGAATAAGTATTGTTACATTACAAATAAGTTCTTTGAACAAGTTTTCGTACAACAATAAAATTATAGACTTTTATTACATAATTGAATGTATGATTACTTTGTTTTCAGTTTCTTTACAATAGTTTCTTTCTATATGTCTTTGAACTGTTTTTTAAATTTACTAACGATCTGAACTAAATATTGTTTTTGTTCCTCATTTTTGATGCGATTTAGATATTCTTGAGCAAGATTAACTGTACTCTCGGCTTAATCGTTAACGACTCGTAAATTTTTTATGATTTCCAAGCCTTTCAAATTATCATTATTTTTTGAACAAGTTTTGCACTTGGTGTACAAAAAATCTTTTTTCATATCAAATCTTTCAAACAAATTTAATGATTGCAAGTTAATAAAGTCATCGATTTCTACTTGTTGTAAATTAAATAAATATTTGTGGTCATTTACGGTAAATCGCTTGGCCGCAAGAAAGTTTGATTCATCTGAATCTTTCCTCTCAAAAGCACGTACCATTTTGTATCTCATTTAAAGTGACAAATTAGTATCAAAAAATAAAAATGCACTAGTTTAAGGGTTTAGAAACCATGAATGATTTTTAAATTTTTTAAGAGTTGTATCCGAAATTTTGGAATCAATAGCTTTATAATGACACAGATTCTTTATGAATCTTAAATCATTTACGGGGGCTTCAACAGCGTTTGGGATTTTAAACCATATTTCAATGTAAGCAAAAACAATAAATACACAAACATCAAATAGACTTTTCCTTTTGGTAACCATGAGTTTAAATACATCACGAAATAGATCAATTTTAATAGAATAAATTGCTCTTTCCATCTATCTAGCATGGTGGTATGCACCAGGCTTATCAAATGTTATTTTTTCAGAAGGTACAGTCCCTAAAAAAATTAGCGACAATTCAAGTAACTCGCTGTAATCCTTACCTGGCTGTTGCTCTTTTAAAAATTGATTGCATAACGTGATGACATCATGTTTTATTTGTAACAGTGATAAAGGAATCTCGGCATGATCAATGTTATTTTTTTATTCATTAAGATTTAACCATTAATCATAAAACCGTTTGAAAATTGGAATATCAGGCCCTTTCATTATAGGCATTTTCAATTTAAAAACAGAAGCTCAAACAAGTTCACAAATATGATGCCTGCAAGGTAAATACAATAAATCTCTGCCTAGAAATTGTTTAATGAGAGCAGCTACAACCTTTGTAAACCCTAAATTCGTGTTTGTTGTATCGCAGCACAAAGCTTTAATTTTATCTATAAGGGCAGATATGTCAAGAATTTTGTCTTCTTTGCCTTCAATTATTATAATAGGTAAGCGATCTGTTTTTTTAATGATCAAGAATCGGGTAGTATTTAACCATCCTAATGTATCACTGCTGCATGAAATTTTTTTTTAAATAAAGATTTGATGTTTTCAGATTTCTTTTAACGAACTGCAAAACGTGCCCTTCAAAATGAGCTATAATTTAATATTAACTGTTCAATAATATATCCAAACGTGTAAGCTATCACGCTTATGAAAAGAACCGAGTTTCTAAATGATATTCTGCAAGTATCAAGGGCCGATACAACATCTTTAGTCATTATATATATATTTTCTCGTTAATTTTTTCTTTCATCATATGGACCTTGGATGGAAAAGTTTGATCCTAAACTATTTTGTGAATTACATTCTTTACTTGATTGTACTAAAACATCATCTTTTTGTTGGTTGTCTAAATTCAAATGAGCTGCTTCTAAATATAATAATAATAATAATGTTAACAATAATGTTGACAATAACGATGATGATGATAATATTTTGATTAACTTCTTATTACATCATTTTGAAAATAAAACTTAAGAATAAAAATCATGATCAATTTGATAGGTGACTAGTAAACACGCAGCGTTACCAAATCATTTCAGAGACGTGAAATTTACAACCTTGAAACGTTGATCATTAGGTTGCAGAATTTTTGCAGAAACAATGCATGCTAACTGTGTGATACCATTATAAACTCAAAATTTACATTTTTATAATTTGCAAACAACTTTTGTATTAAAAATTTAGAATTTCTTTAAAATTTTTACCTATGCATTTCAATCATGTATAATTGCACAAATTTCAATTCAAAAAAATTTTTAAGAAAATTAATAAAAAAAATGATATTTTTACAAAAATTAAAAAAGAAAAATTAGCAGGCTGTACAAAATCATAGTTCACTCTTTTCAAGAAAATGGTTGGATTCAAAGCATTTCCTTTTGAACATGTAATCGCAAGAGGCTCGCTACTTACAGCAGTTACAGCTTCGTCTAAAACATTTTCAAAGTGGCGATTAGGTAACATTAATTTTCTATGAGTAAACTATTTTCTCAACCTCAAAAATCATAGACTTAACTTTTTCGACTATAGAATATTACATCAAAATTCACGTCACCAATGTAGATAGTTGGTTTGTAAGATCTTTGGTTGGCAAGTAATACTATTTTTTCTTCGCTCATTATATTTAAAACATCCCAATGTGCAATATCAAACAGCAATTTTAGCTTCAACATAAAAGATTCCTCTTTCATTTTTTTGGAGAACTTATGATTGATTCTTCGAATACTTCTATAACCTGTGTACAAGTTGCTTAGTTTTTTTACAACATCGATCAAACTTTCATGTAGGAATACCAGCTTCTTCCCAAAAAATACAGGCTTCCCTTATCGTCAGGGCAATACTCTCTTTTACTGAGAGATTAACATATCTACTCTTGTTCAATACTATAGTGTTGAACAGGAGTACTTTAAGCACTTTCTCACTAGTAGGCAACCTGTTACCAATAATCTGTGGCATTAAGTTGCCTATTAAATAAATTCCTTCTCCATGACTTTGTTGAGACAGTATTAAAAAATTTTGCTTAAATAATTAGTATAAAACATCTTGTGGGATAAGATAATTTAAACCCAATATTATTATTACTTAATTGTAAAATATTTATTGAACTATGAAGATTATTAAAAGTTCACAGTTATTGAATGAAATATTTTAACTAAAGTTTTAAAGTAAAACTATTTGAGTTTAATTTATAAAAATTTATTAAATAATCAGTTCAAACTTTATTATTGTGTTATAGTAACAATATAATTTGATAACATTCGTTAATTTTTTGTTAGAAACAAATTTCTCATAATTATCTCTAGTTATTCACGTTTGCCAATATTGAGGATCGATATAACATGAAATAACTGACAAAACGATACTAAAATAAAATACTCTACTAGCGTGGTGCGAGTTCTCGGGCATAGTTGTTAATAAAAGAAAATTCTTACTGTGACAGTTTGAAAAGATAAAATTTTGATTTAAAAAAAATTTTATGTTTTACATTTCATTGTATGCTCTCCCTCACAAGTAACTCTAAATGTTACTATTGAAGTTAAGTGAGGATTACTCGGAGTTGAACACTCAGAAACTGTAGGTTTAAAGCGCTTAGTTCTAGAGGCCTATTGAGTTTATTAGTTCAGGCCGAGCTAGCAATTAAGGTGCGTTGCCCGAAATATCCATTTTTATATTTTTCGTTACAAATTGTTTTGTAGGTAGATTATACATTAATACACGTTCCTGGTAAATTTGAAAGAGATCGTACGTTTTGTTTTTGTAAAAAACAATTTCAAAGTTCGTTAAAATCGTATGAGTGTCCTTGTCTAACAACCGGAGTCTTACGGAACAGCTCTTGAATTACCGATCTGTTTTGGAGATTATTCGAAGGAAAATTTGTATGTCATCAAATAAAAACATTCATCTCATTCTTGAAAGTTTAAGAATTTTTTTGGTCAGTTGTAGAAAAAAATTGTACGTTTACTTTTAAGTAATTTCAGTTATAAAACGAGTAACGACGAAAAATAAAGGTTAAATTGGCTTTCGACACACACACGTGCCAATTTGGCTCTATCAGTGAGTAACGTTTATGAAAATATCGCTAGATGACGTACCTCTCGAGGGCAAAGCACCTGAAGTTTTCACTTTAAACAGAGTAATTTAAGGAGATTTTTAAGGTTAAGTTAAAAATATCATGCCGAGTAAGCAATTGACTATTTAGTCTTTATTCAAGTACTTTATGAAGTTTTTCGAGGTTGGCTTAGCTAATCTCGTAAATGTAAGCTCATGCTCGTAATCAGCGACCCAGAAAATATATAGAAGACCTAGTTTATTGCCATGAAAACAAGATTTTGTTGTCCTGGGCCATGAACATACTATGTCCTGAGTTATTAAATTCCAATATATTGGGTCATAGAGTATAAGGGATTATCTTAAAAAGTTACTTGGCCTTAGCCATAGCAAATAAAATAAAAGTTTGAGAAGTTTGAAAAGTTTTGAATCCAAAAGTAATATTTAAATATTTAACAATAGTAATAAAAGGGATGATAATACTAAAAATAATAGTGGTAACAATGATTATAATGATGATAATTATAATAGTGAGAATGATACTGTAATTATAAGATTACCATGCAAAATTAATCAGTAGATGAAGAAGGAAGCTCTCTTCAGTGATCCACATCTTAAATTCCCAGCAACAACTTTTTTGATATATTTTCTTTCACAACTTATAAATGATTCCTCGAATAAGTAATCGAATTTTATCCGTCTTCACGACCAAATTATCCAGACTAAAAGACTTTAAATGATTTGGGTACATTTATCAAGAACTCTTTGGAAATTCTTTCGAGGAGCTCTGTGGTGGCATAACAATCAGAAAACGATGACACAATGGAATCTATTAACTTCTATAGAATAGCTGATGTTTTATTGTTTAGCTAGAAAATATACAAGCTTTTATTCATCAAAATAGTTTGGCGTATGCACAATGATCGAAGACCAGCTCTCAAAATGAGATACAGGCACCTTATATATAGTACACTGACAACAATTTTTTTAACACACATTTAAGTGGGAGAACAATAGCCAACTCCCTAAGTTTCATTAAAAAACTTTTTAAAATCGTGAATTAAAAGGGAGCTACAACTGCTGATGTTGAATGGTCATGAGAGGGAGGTATTTTTATATATTTCTCAACGTTAAAATGAAAAGAGGCTCTGAGAAATGTAGTAGTCGACAATTTGATAAATAATTAACCTTCTCGATATTAAAATACTTAAAAAAAGTTTCAATTCAAACTCATCGTTATATTTCACATGAAAAAACATAATTCACTGATTTTAGGGGCATTGAAAAGCTAATGGGCAAATTTAGGCGAAAAGTTAAGAAATGTCTCTAACCCAGAAACCAAATCAATTTTTTACCTTCCAAATGTTGGAATGCCTGAAAAAACAGTTTAAATTCAGATTCTACGCTGCATTATACATCAAAAAATGTACTTTACTGATTCCAGGGGCTTTGAGGGGCTGACAGGACAGTTAAAGCACACAAAAAATTTTTTGATTGCTATTTCTGACAAAAGATCGTTTTTTCACCCACTTAGTGTTCAGATTAATAGAAAAAATTTTGTAATTAGATTCTACACTAAATTTGACATAAAAAAAAATACAAAGAATAATCTTAAATGTCTCAAGAAGCTACAAATAAAAGGTAGGAAGTCTGTCATGACTGAATCAACGATTAACGAATCTCAAAACATTTTTGGTGTTGGTGTCACAGTTAAAAAAATTTTTTTATATAGTTTTTTATGCGCTTTCTTATTTTTTGGGGTCACTCATGAAATCTAGGGGGCGACACGGCAAAAAAAAATGTTGGTAAATGAGGCTCACCCTAATATATATATAGTGATAAGGACGAAATTATTTCGGCCCCCCTCTTACCCCCCTTAATTCACGGGTAAATTCGTTATATTTTTACGTGATTTGCATGATTGTCATTTGTTTTTAGCCCTCCTCACCCCCCCTCGCCCCCTCCTCGCTTTCTCTCAAAAATTTGATCGTTTTCTCCGTGATTTCACGTGAAAAATTATTTTTCTAATTTTTCCGTGCCCCCCTCCGCCCCCCTCACCCCCTCCAGAACTTATATAATTTTCAAGTTTCCACTGGCCCCCCCTCAAAAACTTAGAAAATTATCAGGTTTTCACTAGCCCCCCTTCAAAAACTTAGAAAATTTTCAGGTTCTTACCAGCCCCCCTCAAAAACTTAAAAAATTTTTAGGTTTTGACCAGTCCCCGTTAAATGTTTATACATTTTTCACATTAAAACTAGAATCTCTTATCTTAAACATGAAAACTTATTATTCATTATTATGTAGTCAAGCAGTTTAATAATATTATTTTGATGAATCTTCAAACAATTATCGTACAATTTAAAATAATACATAAGCTACAAAATTTGAGCAATTATTATTCAAATGATTTTT
Source organism: Copidosoma aretas (assembly GCA_030522625.1). Classification (NCBI taxonomy): domain Eukaryota; kingdom Metazoa; phylum Arthropoda; class Insecta; order Hymenoptera; family Encyrtidae; genus Copidosoma; species Copidosoma aretas. Next base: position 3,296 of record JAPYYV010008583.1, on the reverse strand, counting down.
ACATTCCACCTTGTAATAATCATTCAAGGGCGCTTTTTTTATAGTGGTTTTTCCATTTGTCTTAGTATCATAAGCATTATACTAGCTTAAATTAACTTAAGATATTGTACGACAAACGATACTTTATAGCTTTTTTATACCACTTTAATGATACCAAGATAAGTAGGCCTCCACTTTTTAATCCTGATTTAAATTTTTAAAAAATTTTAAACGAATTTTATCATACAACATATTATTAATAATTAATTATAAATCAAATATTTAATTATCATCATGAAAAATTTCTTCCCAAACAATATTGTCAATACTACTTGTATTTGAGTGCAATGGTATAAATATATTATTTGGATTTTTGCATCTGGACAATGCTACATATAATTGTCCATAAGAAAATAACGGCTTATTCAAGAAAAGACCTACTTTATCAAAACTCTGACCTGGCGGTTTATTTATAGACATTGCTAATGCTAATACTATTGGGAATTGATTCCTGTGTAAATCAAAATTTAAAGAAGTATTGTTTCCAAAACATAATGATATTCTAGGTAAAACAACTTTTTTCCATTTTTTTCACCTGTAATAATTTCAACTTCAATGTTAAACTTAAATAATTTAATTATTTTTAATCACGTGCCATTACAAAGTGCATCGTTAATATTTAAATTTATTATAAACATAACAAATGCTCCTATTTTTAAATCCAGTTTATGCAAGGGAAGATCTTCTCGAATTTCATTTAACACTTCTGTGGGAAAATTAATATAAATATCATCATCAGATTTATTAACTCCTTCGTATGTTGCTTTGTCAATACTGTAATACGTTATTTCGTTTCCTTCTATATAATTTAAAATTTTATTATTTAAAAAAATTGGGTATTTATTATTAGTAGTTAATATAGCACTATTTATATTTAAATTAAAATTTTTTCCAAACATTTTCGAGCAAACGTCTGTTGTTATCCAATTGTCTGGAATATTGCATTTTTTGACTATTCCGTTTTCAATATTTAACAACATGTTGGAAAAATTCTTATCAATTAATCGAATATTCGTTTTTAAATAAAAAATTTTAAATAATCTCCATAAATATGATGATTTTATTGATTCTTTGATTATTATGCTTCTATTACTATTTTCAATAACTGGTAAAATTTGACGGAAGTCTCCTCCTAATACTATTAATTTTCCTTCAAAACGTTTCTCATTGTTACATCAACCTCTCAAAGTTTTGTCAACAATTTCTAATGCTTTCTTTGATAGCCTTGACGCTTTATCCCATATAATTATATCAACTTCTCTTAATTTTTGTTCATCCAAATTAGATTCAAAAAATGAACTTTCAATATTATTTAAATACAGCAGTAATTTTAAAGTTATATGACTTGTCATACCTTTTACAAGCAGAATTGATGCAATACCTGTCCACATCATAGATAATTTTTGGTTTTTTTGAAATAAAATAATAAATCATAGTTTTGTACAAAAATGTTTTTCCCGAACATCCCGAACAATCAATAAAACAAATCTTATTATTTCTATTCCATATGAATCTAAAAATATAGTTGTGTGCTTCATTCAATACAGGGTACGAATCAATAAACATTTTTTTACTGTATTCAATTTCTTCACAATCTTTTTCCACATCTAAAATAAAATTTTCTGGAATAGGTAGATTAAAGTTTTTACAAGACTTATTTTCTGATTCATAAATACTGTTTATATGTAAAAGAGCTTGATTTATTTTATTTTCAATGAAATCTTCAATAAATTTTAATCCATAATATCTCCATATATCATCACCTTGAATATTTTCTGCAAGTAAAAACAATGTAAAAAATTTTCTTAATTGATCAGGTAGCATAATAACACTTGTTTCTTCAAAAATGTTTAAAATTCAAGATCATGTTCAGTAAGACCCATACTTATTGCTGTTTCTTTAAAACTGCTGTATAATTTTCCTTGGAATGTTTTTAAATCTTCTAATGAAGCACAACCTTTTTTTATATTTAATATTTATTTCAGAAAAAATCTTTCTTGGTCTTTTGAAGAAATAACATTTAATCTACCGATTACATTACGTTTTCTAGCACGTCGTCGTTGTTTCCGTTGTTTCTTTGCTCTATTAAAAATATAATATTCAGGAAGGTTTACGTACTTTAAATTTTTAGCAAAATCATCTATTTTATTTAAGTCAAACCATTCTTTTAGTTGTGTTTCATAATAATCTACAGATTCAAAAATTTTTTTTCCTCAAATACTATTTTTTGTTTATCTTCAAGATGAACGGGCAATTTAACTACGCTATGGCTCCTACTTTAAAAAGGATATTGTTGTAAGCGCCATGCTGTTTCTATTGGACCTAAATAACTTGCATCAATATACTGATTAATTTCATCGCAATCTTCATTTTTAGCGTTCGATTCTTTTTGTATTTTACAAAATGCTCCATCGTTTCTTTTATGAATATAATTATATATGTATTTTATAATTTGTATTGATGCACTGTACTCAACATTTATATGAACATTTTATTTAGTCAATAAAAATTTATTGTACGGTACAACCATTGGACTATCAACTAATATTTGTTCCTTACTATACTTTATTTTATATATATTTTGATCCAAAATATTATTTCTTCTTCTCTATTCTGGATAACTATTTTTATATAGATGTACTATCACTAAAGTTTTTTGGAAAATTCTTTTTACAATTCTTCTCATTTTTATTTAAACATCCCTTATTAAAATCAGCAAGATTAACACAATAATTTCTTTTACATGCTTATATTATGATTGAAAGTAATCGGATGAACATTTTAAGGAATAATCAAATAAATTTACGTATCGAATGTTATCAATGTTTATCAGACCATATCATCAATAGTTCATCAAATGTCACACAAAATTTGAAAAAAAAACGTAAAATTGGAAACCTTTTTATTTTACCTTCAACGTATGTAGGCGGACCACGATACATGCAACAGCATCATCAAGATGCAATGGCAATTATGAGAAAATGTGGTAGACCAGATTTATTTATAACTGTTACATGCAATCCCAAATAGAAAGAAATGAAAAATGTATTAAAAGACTTTCTTAAAAACACTTTACAAAATGACGTAAAAAATATAACAGTAAGATTGTTTCATACAAAGTCAATATGGTTGTGTGAACAAAAGTATGTCCCAGCCTCCCCCATCCCGCTCTCCCCGCTCTGCATCAGCTCTCCCTCAGCTTCCCACAGCTCCTCCTCAAATCACGTAGTTTTTCGTTCATTTTCACGTGATACTTA